>CAUYON010024806.1:0-30812 GCA_963573935.1 Arctocebus calabarensis | reverse complement strand
GTAGTCCCAGCTACTAGGGAGGCTGAGGCAAGAGAATCGCTTAAGCCCAAGAGCTGGAGGTTGCTGTGAGCAGTGTGATGCCACGGCACTCTACCCAGGGCGATAAAGTGAGACTCTGTCTCTACAAAAAAAAAAAAAACTATTTTCAAGTGTTGAGGAGTAAACAGAGAAAAAGCATCTAATCTGTTTGGGATCAGGAAGGTATTTAAGGAACTGTCTTTTTTTTTTTTTTTTTTAGAGACAGTGTCATTTTATTGCCCTCGGTAGAGTACTGTGGCATCACAGCTCACAGCAACCTCCAAGTCCTAGATTTAGGCGATTCCCTTGTCTCAGCCTCCAGAGTAGCTGGGACTACAGGCATTCTCCACAACGCATGGCTATTTTTTGTTGCAGTTTCGCTGGGCTTGGGTTCAAACCTGTCACCCTCGGTATATGGGGCTGGTGCTCTACCCACTGAGCCACAGGCACCGCCCTTAAAGAACTATCTTTAGTTGGCCAGTTTTAGAAGCAATTGGAGAGGCCAAAGAACCAACGTGAGAATCTGTAAGAAAGTTTGTGGGAAACTGCAGCATTCCTTGAAAAGTGAAGTGTGTGGATGCAGGCAGTTGGTAAGGGCCAGAGTGGCACGGGATGAGACAGAGGCCTTTAGGCTATGATAAGTTTATGAAAAGCCATGTACACCTTCAGAGGTTGACTTTATCCTGAGGACAATGGAAATTACTGGAGGAACAACATGATCAGACTTATGTTTAGAACTAAGACTAAGTAGCTATGTGGAAATTGGAATGGATGGAGTCAAGAGGAAGCTTAGGGAGGCCTTAGCATTGACAGGGTAAAGGTCTGTTGCCTGTCTTGTTCACAGCACGAGAGGTACTGAATACATGACTTTTGAAATTTAAAAAATAATTTTTTCCCATTCCTTTAAAATCTCAAATATCATTGGGTGTGGTGGCTCACACCTATAATCCTACCTAGTCTGAGGCTGATCACTGAAAGGCAGAAGTTCAAGACCAGCTGGGGCAACATAGTGAGACTCCCTTTTCTACCAAAAAAAAAAAAGTTAAAATCTCAAATACTAGAATGATCACAGCAGATTCAAGGTAGGGAAGAAAATGGTAGCTTTCTGGAGTTTTTTTCACCCGAAGGTAACTTTTTTTTTTTTTTCATTTTATTTGAAATAGTACACAAAAATAGTGTGCAAAATTTAGGGGCAACATCATGAAGTGTTATGAACTGAAATCAGTTTTATAGCTGTGATTCATAACCAGTAATACTACTTGGTAAATAACATGAAAAGCTCTAATTAGCTCAGAGCGAAAGCAGCTGTATTGCCAGTGTATTTGCTCTCATTTTAGACAGTTGAATGAAAAGTGCAGTGTTGCACTCCAATAAGTGCAAAGTCTGCCCCACCCATAGAGATGAGATGACAAAATATAAATGATGTCCACTCTTGATAGCACCATTGTAGTGATCATATTCCAATACCATCATTTAAGACCCTATCTTGGCCTGGGCTAGGTCTCCTTTGGAAATAATGGATAGCTGCTGCCACCTGGTGCATAAACTCAGTATGCCATGGGTACTGCAGCAGGAGGCTCTTCCACTGGGACACTGACACCAGCCACCTGCCACATGTTCTAATAGCCTTTTGGCTCTGGCCACACTAGAAGTGCCTGTGTTTGGCACAGATACTGAGTCATGTGGTGGTGACTCGAGCAAAGGGTAACTCCCAGCTTTTCTGCTTCATTCCATAAAGTGTACAATACAGATTAATAAGAAGTAAGAAGCTGATGAATTAAGAGCAGATACATATTTTAATTCTCCTTCATACAACTCAAAACTCCTCTGTTTCTACCATACTTAAGTATCATAGATAACATTTCTTAAACCTATATTACCTGATAGACATATGTGAAGTTTGAAAGAAAAATAAGGCAATTTGGTTTACAGTGTTGATAGTTTAAGCCTCATTTGCCCTCTAATGGAGAAAGCAAATCCTCACTCATATTATTAAATAATTTCGACTGTGGCTTAAGTGGCTAAGGCGCAGGAGAATCACTTGAGCCCAGGAATTGGACGTTTCTGTGAGCTGTGATGCTACCGAACTCTACCCAGGGTGACAACTTGATGCTCTGTCTCAAAAAAAAAAAAAAAAATTTCATTTCAAGACTTAGTGCTGTTAGTATCTTATGGTCACATGAATTCGGGACAAATGGTGAGACTTCGATCTTCTTAAAGTCTTTCCATCAACCATCAATGTTTATGCAAGTATGGACTGAAGAAAATAAGCATCTGGACCTGGTGGGGTGGCTCACACCTGTAATCATAGCACTCTGGGAGGCTGAGGCAGGTGGATTGCTTGAGCTGAGAACTTTGAGACCAGCCTGAGCAAGAATGAGACACCATCTCTACTAAATAGAAAAACTAGCATTGTAGTGAGCGCCTGTATAGTCCCAGCTACTTGGGAGGCTGAGGCAAGAGGATCACTTGAGCACAAGAGTTTGAGGTTGCTGTGAGCTAAGATGCCATGGCATTCTACAGAGGGCCACAAAGTGAGACTCTGTCTCAAAAAAAAATTTTTAAAAGTAAAGGAAGGAACAAAGAAAGAAAAGAACCATTCTAGTTTACTATTTTTGTTAGCCTGAATTGGTTATTTTCCTTTTCCAATAGTCAATATTTATTTTTATTTTATTTTTTATTTCATTATTTCATTTCATCTCTTCTTTTTTTTTGAGACAGAGCCTCAAGCTGTTGCCCTGGGTAGAGTGCTGTGCCATCACAGCTCACAGCAACCTCCAACTCTTGGGCATAAGCGATTTTCTTGCCTCAGCAGCTGGGACTACAGGTGCCCACCACAACTCATAGCGATTTTTTGGTTGTAGTTGTCGTTGTTTGGCAGGCTTGGGCTGGATTTGAACCCACCAGCTCCGGTGTATGTGGCTGGTGCCCTAGCCAGTTGAGCTACAGGCACTGAGCCACTTCATTTCATTTTAGACAGAGTCTCACTCTGTTGCCTTGGGTGGAGTGCCGTGGTATCAGAGCTCATAGCAACCTCAAACTCTTAAGCTCAAGTGATCCCCTTACCACACTGCTAGTTTGTCTATTTTAGTAGAGATGGCATCTCACTCTTGGCTCAGGCTGGTGTTGAACTCCTGAGCTCAAGCAGACTACCTACCTTGGACTCCCAGAGTGTTACGATTACGGGCATGAGCCACCGCACCCAGCCAAGAGTCAAGATTTAAACATTTCTGTTCCTCAGCCAAAGCCTTTTCTTCTAATGTATATATTCTTTTCTCTTCATCTTTTTGTCCACCTGTCACCCAGAATCACACTTAGGGTTCCATTATCTTTTCCTGGCTACCTCTGAGTATATTCGGTCTGTATTTTTTTGGCAAAAAACATGAAGGAATTCATTGGTCTTTTGCACTTAGGGGTAGTGGCACTCACAGTCCCTGGGCTGTGGTTTTGGACAACTTACACATTTAAAGAACTTGAAGAGAGCTGTGATGATCTAGGTGAGCCACGGTTTTTACTGAATCCAGATGCACGATGTGGATGAGCCATACTATTAACATATAAATGACAGAATAATCCATAGGTGTGAAGTAATATCTTTTAAAAGTATCAAAAACATCTGAGTCATCAAAATTAATGGCATTGGGCTTTCCGGGAGGTAGATAGACATCTCCAGTATGAATTTCGCAACATGGAATTCTAAGTCGTAGCACAGTTAAGCTTAGGTAAAACGATGACTAGCCTTTGTTTTTAACATAGAAAGGATGGTGCAGCCTACACTCAAAAGTCAACTTCAGTACTGACTCGCCAAATGATATTTTTTCTTCATGTGATAACAACTTTAGACCATCACAACCATAGCCCTGGTGAGTGCTCATTTGAAAACCTTATCACAGCTTTCAGCTCTAGCAAAATCTTCAACATCCTGCCATTCCTTATTGCTTCCCTCATGAAAGTATAATTTTGTGCCTTTCAAAAAATAGTGCCAAACCGTTGAAGGCCAGGAATCGTACCATCCCAGATCTTCACTACCGGACAGGGTGGACACGCAGAGAACACACGATTCTGACTGTTACGTTTGGCTTTTCATGTCTCACTGGTGTTTCCTCCTCCCAGTGGTGATGAGGGAAGGCCAGCTCACTCTTGGAGAAGAGGACTCGGGTGGAGGGGCACAAGAATGTGAACTTGCAGGTAGCTCTTAGTGTGCAGGAGATGATCTGTCTTAGAATGAGCGCTGCATAAGTGAACTTTGTGGACTAGTGGCAATATTTGCTAATTCTGTTAGGCAAACTATCTCATTTTCACAGCCAGTATTTTCTGGTATGTCTGAGATATTTGGGGTTTTAAGATGGTCTTAAATATTCTTGATGTGAAATGTCTCAACTTAGCTGGTACATGATAGCTTGGGTAAGACCACTTTAAACACCCTGAAGTTCCAGAAGGTCATCGGTCTCCATCTATGTGCTCATCACAGGAGTTCTGTACCCAGGTGAGGATGGCAAGTTCTCATTACAACAGCTCCAGGGAGTCAGTAATTGCTGAAGCTCTCTTGCCCGTCACCAGCAGGAGCTTCACTGCTGCATTAGGCATCTGTTTCTCTTCACTTCCCACACCATGTCTCTCTCCAGCTTCCTTTGCAAGGGTTCTCAGAAAAGGTACTTGGTAGTATCAATGCAGAAGCCTTATTTAGTAACTCCTGAAGTAACTACAGCAGCCCAGGCACCAGCTGCTCTGGCCACACCTCCACCACCAGCTCACTGACCCCTCCAACCACGGATGCTGCCCCCCACATCCCCAGAGGTACTGCTCCCGCCTCTGCTCTTACTCTTCCACCCAAACTTTTTCCTACCTCAGCATTTTGTTTTAATGCAAACTCAGTTATTCTCTCTTTCTGTTGGGATACTGTGGGTTTTAAAGTCATCGAGAATGGCTCGGCGCCTGTGGCTCAACGGGCTAAGGCGCCAGCCACATACACCTGAGCTGGCGGGTTCGAATCCAGCCCCCGGGCCTGCCAAACAATGATGGCTGCAACCAAAAAATGGCCAGGTGTTGTGGTGGGTGCCTGTAGTCCCAGCTATTTGGGAGGCAGAGGCGGGAGACTCGCTTGAGCCCAGGAATTGGAGGTTGTTGTGAGCTGTGATGCCACTGCACTCTACCCAGGGTGACAGCTTGAGGCTCTGTCTCCAAAAAAAAAAAAAAAGTCATCGAGAATACTGGCAATGCTGATGGCTTAGGGATTCCTTTTCCAGAACTAGAGGAAGTGAGAGGGAGATCCAGGGGTTGTCTTTGAGTAGAGGGCGATGGTGTTAACATTTTGACACTCAGTTTCATAATAATAAACCTTGAATGTCCTTATCTATGTACCAAAGTTTATATAATTAAATATCTAATTTTTCTGCCTAAAGTCATAAAGGAGGTGATGTTTGAACTGAGTCTTAAAAGGTAGCGTTGGTCGAAGAGGGAACAAAATGAACAAAGGCCTAGAAGCATGAAATTTTATTTTCTTTCGAAAACATTGGAATCAATTTGGGAGAAGTTATGAAGGATTTAATTAAAAAACAACAATAAAAAAGAGCTGTGGAGAAAAAAATCAAGACAATATATAAATGACCATTAAACTTAAGAAAGGATGTTTAACCTCACTTACGATAAATTAAAACTACACCAAGATGCTATGTTCACCTGTCTGTCAAAAGGATAAAAATGCTTGATTAACGCATCGTATGGTGACAGTATGGGAAAACTAGCCCCACTCACTTATGTATTACTTATGGAACTGTGAATTGGTTCAACATCTGTGAGTGGCATTTACAGATTTACAAATGCAAATTATTTTATTTTATTTTGAGACAGAGCCTCAAGCTGTCACCCTAAGTAGAGTGCTGTGGCATCAAGCAATTCTCCTGCCTCCGCCTCCCAAGTAGCTGGGACTACAGGCGCCTGCCACAACACCCTGCTATTTTTTTTTGGTTGCAGCCGTCATTGTTGTTTGGCAGGCCCGGGTTGGATTCAAACCTGCCAGCTCAGGTGTATGTGGCTGGCGCCTTAGCCGCTTAAACCACAAGTGCCAAGCCACAAATGCACATTTTTTGTTTTGGGTCTTTTTTTTTTTTTTTTGAGACAGAGCCTCAAGCTGTCACCCTGGGTAGAGTGCTATGGCATCACAGCTCACAGCAACCTCCAATTCCTGGGCTCAAGCCAGTATCTTGCCTCCGCCTCCCAAGTAGCTGGGACTACAGGCGCCTGCCACAATGCATGGCCATTTTTTGGTTGCAGCCGTCATTGTTGTTTGGAGGGCCCAGGCTGGATTCAAACCCGCCTGCTCAAGTGTACATGGCTGGCGCCTTAGCCCGTTGAGCCACAGGTGCCTAGCCACATTTATTATAATTCTTGATATTTTACCTGCAGATACTCTCAGACACATGTAAAATTGCCTATGTAATACAAATCTCACGGTTTTGGTAACGGCAAAAAGAAAATAGAAATAACTCAAATGCCAGCTGGGCGTGGTGGCGCACACCTATAATCTTAGCACTCTGGGAGGCCGAAGCGGGCCGAAGCGGGCTCAGGAGTTCAATACCAGCCTGAGCAAGAGCAAGACCCCATCTCTTAAAAAAAATACACACACACACACACACACACACACACAGAGCCAGGTGTTGTGTTGAGTGCCTGCAGTCCAGCAACTCAGGAGGCTGAAGCAAGAGGATTGCTTGGGCCCAAGAGTTTGAGGTTTCTGTGAGCTGTGATGCCATGGCACTCTACCAAGGGCAGCAAAATAAGGCTCTTGTTTCAAAAAAAAAAAAAAAGAAAGAAAGAAAGAACCCTTGATTAAGCATTAATCAAGAATGCTTAAATGACTATTACAGCCATATGATAGATTACCACACAGCCTTTTTTAAAAAAGGAAGTTCTTTAGGCTATATTACAAAATACTCTCCAAGATACATTCATAGGTGAAAAAAAAAATAGCAGGCAGAAGAATCTGTATATTGTGCTACATTTTGTATAAAATGGAAGAAATTGATACTTAGAATTGATTGCATATGTATAAAAGTTCTCTGGTATTTGACACACAGACCTGTAACACTGGTTGCCAGTAAGGAGAGAAATTAGATACATACAGTCAGGGGCAGGAGAGATACTCTGTAGTGTACCCTTTTATATATTTTGAGTTTTTTAATTTTTTATTTGAAACTGATTTAAGACTCACAAGAAATTGCAAAAATAGCACAGAAAATTTCCATGTACCCTGCACCCAGTTCCTCAGTGATAACACCTACACAACCACAGCAGCACATAGTCAAAGCCAGGAGATTTACATCAGTGTGATTCACTACAGACCCTATGGATGTTACTATTTTACAGGCATTCATTGTGTGTGCATGTGTATATGTGCATTACTGCTTTTCCTGGTGCTACTCCTGTATAATTTATGATTAACTGCAGACCCTATTTGGATTTTAGTGTTTCACATGCATTCATTGTGTGTGTGTATATGGATACAGGCACTTGTGTATGTGTGTTACTGATTTTCCTGGTGCTACTCCTTTATAATCATGCCCTACCTCTAACCTTAACCCTGGGCGATCACTGATCTGTTCTCCATAACTATAATTTTGCTATTTCTTATATAAATGGAAGTATTATATGTCCCTTTCCAGATTGAGCTTTTTTTTCTTTTTTGAGACAGCGTCTCACTCTGTTACCCCATGCTAGCGTACGGTGGGCTCACTGCAGCCTCACACTCTGGGTTCAGACTGCCTCACCCAAGTAGGGGAGACTAGAGGCACCCACCAAAACACCTAGCTCATTTTTCTATTTTTAGTAGAGACTGGGTCTTGCTCTTGCTTAGGCTGGTCTTGAACTCTGGAGCTCAATATTCCTCCCGCCTTGGCTTCCCAGAGTGCTAGGATTATAGGCATGAGCCACCAGGCCTGACTATAAAGCTTATTTTTTTTCTCAGCAGAAATGCTTTTGAAATCCATCCAAGATGCATGTATCATTCGTCCATCCCTTCTTATTTCTGAGTAGTATTTCATGGTATGAATACACCAGTTTATTTAACTGTTCATCTATTGTAGTATATTTTTGTTGTTTCCAGTTTGGGGCTCTTATGCTATGAACATTCATGTACAGGTCCTGTGTGAACATAAGTTTTTTCCTCTCTGTGATAAATGCCCAGGGAGTACAGTCGCTGAGTTGTATTTTTAAGTGTATGTTTAACTTTATTAGGAGCTGTTAAACTGCTTTCCAAAGTGGCTATACTATTTTACATACCCACTGGCAATATACAAGACTTCTAGTTGATAATCCTGGTCTACACTGGGTAACATCAAGATTTTAAAATTTCATCTCTTTTGTTAGGTATGTGTGCTATCACACCTTGGCTCTCATTTGCATAACTCGAATGGCTACTGATACTGAACATCTCTGTATGTGTGCATTTGTATCTGAATGTCCTCTTTGATGAGTGCCCATATCTTTTTATACCCATTTTATAATTGAATTGTTTTCAAGGGAGGGCTGTTTACGTCTTTTACTGTTAAGTTTAAAGAGATCCTCATAGGTGTATGTTCTGGATATAAATCCTTCGTCAGATGTGTGTTTGCACCTATTTCTTCCCGTACTGTACCTTGTCATTTCTTTTTTTTTTTTGTGATAGAGCCTCAAGCTGTCGCCCTGAGTAGAGTACCGTGGCACCACAGCTCACAGCAACCTCCAACTCCTGGGCTCAAGCAATTCTCCTGCCTCCACCTCCCAAGTAGCTGGGACTACAGGCGCCCGCCACAACACCCGGCTATTTTTTGTTGGAGCCATCATTGTTGTTTGGTGGGCCCGGGCTGGATTCGAACCTGTCAGCTCAGGTGAATGTGGTTGGTGCCTTAGCCACTTGAGCCACAGACACTGAGCTAGTCATTTCTTTTTCTTTTCTTTTTTTTTTTGGGGAGGGGGGAATGGAGCCTCAAACTGGCACCCTGGATAGAGTGCTGTGGCATCACAGCTCACAGCAACCTCCAATTCCTGGGCTTAAGCGAGTCTCCTGCCTCCGTCTCCCAAGTAGCTGAGACCGCAGGCGCCTGCCACAACGCTCGGCCATTTTTTGGTTGCAGTCGTCGTTGTTGTTTGGCGGGCCTGGGCTGGATTCAAACCCGCCAGCTCAGGTGTACATGGCTGGCTCCTTAGCCCGCTGAGCCACAGGTGCCGAGCCCATTTCTTTGTCTTAACATGGTTTTTTGCCAGCAAAAGTTTAAACTTGAATAAATCCAGTTTAGTGCTTTTTTGCCCCATGGGTTATGTTTTTGGTGTCATGTGTGAGAACTGTGCCTAAGTCTATGTCTTGAAGGTTTTCTCCTTTATTTCTTCTAAAAGTTTTATAGTTTTGCTCTTTGCATTTAGATCAGTGATCCATTTTGAGTTCATTTTTGTATAAGTTGAGATTTAGGTTTAGGGTTTAGTTTTTTCTTTTTTGTTTTATTTTGTTGCCTATGAAGTCCAATTATTTTAACACTATTTAAAAGACTATTCTTCCTCTACTGAATTGCCTTTGCAACATTGTCAGAAATTAGTTGGGCAAAGTCGTTGCTGTAACTCATGCATGTAATCCCAGCATTTCAGGGAGGCTGAGGCAGGAGGATCACTTGAGGCCAGGGGTTCCAGACTAGCCTAGACAACATAGTGAGACTCTGTCTCTACAATTTAAAAAAAAAGCTTTTTTAATTAGCTGATAAAATAGTAGTATTAAATTACCCAGTCACCTTTATTTTATCTATATTTACAGCCCAAAAGTTATTTTTGTAGACATCTTTGAATAATTATTAAAAGAAATTAGCAGGACATGATGACGTGCAGTCGTGGTCCCAGCTGCCTGGGAGGATGAGGCAGGAGAAGGTGCTGAGACTGCAGTGAGCTGTGATTGTGCCACTGCCTTCCATCCTGGGGGACGGAGTGACACCCTGTCTCTTAAAACAAAAAGCATTAATCGGGTGAACTTTTGTCGGTCTATTTCGGGCCTATCTTTTGTTCCATTGATTTATATGTCTGTCCCTCCTCCAAGTCTTTTACTGAGATTCCTACCACTTTATTCTTCTTTTCCAATGTTGTTTTAGCTATTCGGTATATTTTGCTTTTCCATATAAATTTATAATCAGCTTGTCTGTATCTACAAAATAAGGCTGTTGGAATTTTGATAAATATTGTGTAAAATGTGCAGAACAATTTGGGGAGAACTGATGACTTTGTTGAGTCTTCTGATCATTAAACATGATGTATCTCACCTTTATTAGGTCTTTGATTTCTTTTATAAGTGTTCTGTTATTTTTAACATATGCATGTTTTTGTTTGATGTATACAACAATGAAAGTATTATACATTTTTGTTTGATTTATATGGCAGTGAAAGTGTTCTATTTATTTGATTTATGTTTTGAGACAGAGTCTCAAGCTGTCGCCCTGGGTAGAGTGCTCTGGCATCACAGCTCACAGTAACCTCCAGCTCTTAGGCTTAAGCGATTCTCTTGTCTCAGCCTCCCAAGTATCTGGGGCTACAGGTGCCCACTGCAATGCCCAGCTATTTTTTGGTTGTAGTTGTCATTGTTGTTTGGCGGGCCCAGACTGGATTCGAACCCACCAGCTCCAGTGTATGTGGCTGGCTCTCTCTGAGCTACAGGCACTAAGCCAAAAGTGTTTTATTTTTTTTGAAATGATTTTAAGTAATTAGCATTTTGAATTTTGCTTTCCATTTGTTCATTGTGAGTATATAGAAACATGATTGACCTTTCTGTGTGTTGACCTTGTAATCGTCTATCTTGCTGAACCCACTTATTAGTTCCCAGGAATTTTTTTTAAGAGACAGTCTTACTCTGTCACCTAGCTGGAATTCAGTGGTGCAATTGTAGCTCACTGCAGCTTCAAACTCCTGGACTCAAAGGATCCTCCTGCGTCAGCCCCCCAGAGGAGCAGGGAAACTAGGCACCCACCTCTACACCTGGCTAATTTTTTTTCTATTTTTAGTAGAGACATGGTCTCACTCTTGCTCAGGCTTATCTTGAACTCCTGAGCTTAAAGGATCCTCCCACCTTGGCCTCCCAGAGTGCTAGGGTTACATTGTGAGCCACTCCACCAGCCTTTGCTGTGAGTTTTTAATCATCATGGATATGAATTTTGTTAAATGCTTTTATTTTCATCAATCAGTACGAAGTATGATTGTATGTTTTTTCTTTCTTTTTTTTTTTTAACGCGGTCAATCATAGTAATTGATGTTCTCATATTGAACTAGTGTTGCATACCTGAAATAAATCGCACCTGGTCTCATCATGTTATTCTTTTTATATGCTGCTGAATTGCTGAATTCTATTTGCTAACATTTGTTGAGAATTGTTGGGTCTGTTTGTGAGAGAAGTTGGTCTGTAGGCTTCTTTGCTGTATTGTCTTTGTTTTTTTGAATCAGAGTAATCCTGGCTTTATAAAATTGATTAGGAGGCTTGACCTGGTGGCTCATGCCTGTAATCCTAGCACTTTGGAAGTCTGAGGCTGAAGGAGGGATTGCTTGAGCTTAGGAGTTTCAGGCCGCAGTGAGTTATGATCATGCTCACTGCTTGGGCAACAGAGTGAGAATCTGTCTCAAAAAAATAAAAAAGGTTCAGAGCCCATAACACAGTGGTTCGGGTGCCTGCCACATACTCGGAGGCTAGCAGATTAACCCAGCCCGGGTCAGCTAAACAACAATGACAACCGCAACAAGAAAAATAGCTGCGTGTTGTGGCTGATGCCTGTACTCCCAGCTACTTGGGAGGCTGCAGCAAGAGAATCACTTAAGCTTTAGAGTTTGAGGTTGCTGTGAGCTGTGATGGTATGGCACTCTACCAGAGGTGATACAATGAGACTCTGTCTCAAAAACAAACAAACAAAAAAAGAGGGTCAAGAAGTATTCGCTATTTTTCTATGTATTGGGAGAGATTGGCTAGAATCGGTTGTTGTTTATACTTCAAGGATTTACTAGAATTCCCGAATGAAGCCCTCTGAGCCTGGAGATTTATTTTTCAGAGGGCTTTTAATTATTAATTCAGTTTCTTTGGCAGTTATAGATTAATTGGGCTATTTCATGTTGTATGAATTTTGATAGTTTATGGTTTTCATGAAATTAGTCCATTTTGCTTAAATTAGAGAGAATTAATGTGTGCGTAACTGTCTGTAGTATTCCCTTATCATCCTTTTAATGTTTGTCACACCTGTAGTAATAGCCCTGCTTTAATTCTGAATGTTGGGTGATTTAGGTCTTCTCTTTCTTTCTTAGCCTTGCTAGAGATTTATCACTTATATTTATCTTTGCAATTAATTAAATTTAGGTTTGAAATAGTTTCTCTGGTTTTGTTTTCAATGTCATTGATTTCTTTTTTTTCTAATAAACAAGTAGAATACATTTTTATTACATAACATTTTTAAAAATTTCTTTTCATAGAATACATTTTTACATTAGATTTCTACTGTTGCAAAACAACAATTTACTACTTATGGTTTTATATTTGTGGACAGATTATTTTAGAGTAAGTACAAAGCATTTGAGGGTTAAGTCTCATAATAATGTAATATTTTGATACATCTACCAGGGAGACCTAATCCTTAAATGGAACTTTTCTATATTCAGAAGCTAATGTGATTAATTTCTGTTTTTATCTTCATTATTTCCAGAAGTACTTCCTTTGTGTTGTTTCTTCTCCTTTTTCTAGTACTCTAGGTGAAAACTTACTTTGTTAATTTGAGACCTTTACTCTTATCCAGTGACTATTTAGTGCTATAAATTTTCCTCTAACTAGTTTTAGCTATATCCACCATTTTTATATATTATATGGTTGTTTTCATTTAGTTCAGTGGTGTTTTTAGTCTCCTTAAGACTTTTTCTTTGACTTATGGGTTGTTTAGAAGTATATTATTTAATTTCCAAATTATTTCCAAGTTATTTGGTTCTGTTATAGCCAAAATGATATTATTATAATTATTATTATATTATTATAATGTTATTATATTATATATATTATTTCACTTAAAGTTGTAAAGATTAGTTTTTTTTTTAATTTTTTTTTTTTTTATTGTTTGAGATCCAGGCCCTCTGAGCCTGGAGGTTTATTTTTATAGGATATACTGATTGCATTTGTTAGATAAAGTCCCTCTTATAATTGTGTCCTGCTCCCATACACCGTGACCCCCCCATCTCCCTCCCTCCTTCCTTCTCTCCACTTGCTCATTCCCCTACACCTGCTCTTGTATTAGCTCATCTACTGACTTCATATTAAAATAGAATACATTGGATTCTTGCTTCTCCATCCTTGTGATGCTTTACTAAGAAAAATGTGTTCCACCTCTATCCAAGTTTATACAAAAGATGTAAAGTTTCCATTTTTTTAGTGGCTGAATAGTATTCCACAATATACATATACCATAGCTTGTTAATCCATTCCTGGGTTGGTGGGTATTTTAGGCTATTTTGCAGTCCCACCAGCAGTGTAAAAGTTTTCTCTTCTCTCCACATCCACGCCAGCGTCTGTAGTTTTGAGACTTTGTGATGTGGCCCATTCCCTCTGAGGTTAGGTGATATATCAGGGTAGTTTTAATTTGCATTCCTCTGATGATTAGGGATAACAAACTTTTTCATATGTTTGTTAGCCATTTGTCTGTCTTCTTTGAAGAAGATTCATGTCTCTTGCCCACTGATATATGGGGTTGTTGGGTCTTTTTTTTGTTGATTAATTTGCGTTCTCTATAGATCCTAGTTAGCAAGCTTTTGTCTGATTTGTAATGTGCAAATATCTTTTCCCATTCTGAAGGTTATCTGTTTGCTTTGGTTGTTGTTCCCTAACTGTGCAGAAGCTTATAAGTTTAATTAAGTCCCATTTGTTTATTTTTGTTGTTGTTGCAATTGCCATGGAAGTCTTCTTCATAAAATCTTTTCCCAGATGGATATCTTCAAATGTTTTCCCCACACTTTTGTCAATGATTTTTATTGTTTAATGATCTAGATGTAAATCTTTTATCCATCTTGAGTCAATTTTTTTTTTTTTTTTGAGACAAAGCCTCAAGCTGTCACCCTGGATAGAGTGCCGTGGCATTACAGCTCACAGCAACCTCCAATTCCTGGGCTCAAGCAAGTCCCCTGCCTCCACCTCCCAAGTAGCTGGGACTACAGGCGCCCGCCACAACGCCCGGCCATTTTTTGGTTGCAGCCTGTCATTGTTGTTTGGCGGGCCCGGGCTGGATTCGAACCCGGCAGCTCAGGTGTACATGGCTGGCACCTTAGCCCGCTAAGCCACAGGTGCTGAGCCATGATGATAGTATTTTAATGGGAATTGGATTGAATCTATAGATTGTTTTGGGTAGTATAGACATTTTCACAATGTTGATTCTTCCCAGCCATGAGCACGGTATGTTCTTCTATTTGTTAGTATCTTCTGCTGTTTCTTTTCTTAGGGTTCCATAATTTTCTTTGTAGACATCCTTTACCTCTTTTATTATGTATATTCCTAGGTATTGCTTTTCTTTTCTTTCTTTTTTTTTTTTTGAAGCTACTGTGATAGGAGTTGTGTCCTTGATTAGCTTCTCATCTTGGCTGATACTGGTATATACAAAGGCCACTGATTTGTGGACATTGATTTTATATCCTGAGACAGTACTGTATTTTTTTTATCACTTCCAGGAGTCTTAGGGTTCTCTAAGTATAAGATCATATCATTGGCAAAGAGTGAGAGTTTGACCTCCTCTGCTGCCATCTGGATATCCTTTATTTCCTTCTCTTGCCTGATTGTATTGGCTAGAACTTCCAGCACTATGTTAAATAGTAGTGGTGACAGGCGACGACCTTGTCTGGTTCTAGTTTTAAGTGGAAAAGCTTTCAGTTTTACTCCATTCAGTATAGTATTAACTGTGGGTTTGTCATAGATGGCTTTGAATAGATTAAGAAATGTGTCAACTATGCCTAAATTCTTTTTTTTTTTTTTGAGACAGAGCCTCAAGCTGTCACCCTGGATAGAGCGCTGTGACATCACAGCTCACAGCAACCTCCAATTCCTGGGCTCAAGCGAGTCTCTTGCCTCTGCCTCCCAAGTAGCTGGGACCACAGGTGCCCACCACAACTCCAGGCCATTTTTTGGTTGCAGCCGTCATTGTTGTTTGGCGGGCCAGGGCTGGATTCGAACCCGCCAACTCAGGTGTATGTGGCTGGCGCCTCAACCCGCTTAGCCACAGGCGCCGAGCCTATGCCTAAATTCTTAAATGTTCTAATTAGAAAAGGATGCTGAAATTTTATCAAATACTTTTTCTGCATCTATTGAAAGGATCATATGGTCTTTGTTTTTGCTTCTGTTGTTAGTAAATTACGTTTATGGGTTTATGGTTTATGTTTACGTTTGCTTCTGTTGTTAGTAAATTATGTTTATGGTTTATGTTAAACCAACCTTGAATCCCTGGGGTGAAAACTATTTGATCATGATGAATAATTTTTTTTTAAGTGTAGCTGTAATCTATTGGCTAGGATTTTATTGAGAATTTTTTCATCTATATTCATTGATGAAATTGGTCTGAAATTCTCCTTTTAGTTGGATCTTTTCCTGGTTTTGATATCAGAGCGATGTTCGCTTCATAGAACATGTTGGGGAAGATTCCTTCCTTCTCAGTTTTTTGAAATAATTTCTGCAGTATGAGTATAAGCTCTTCTTTGAAGGTTTGATAGAATTTTGGTATGAAGCCATATGGACATAGGCTTTCTGTTATTGTTGTTGTTGTTGTGAAGTTTTTTTTATTCTTTCTTCAATCTCAGTTCCTGAAATCTGTCTAAGAAATCCTTTTCTTCTTGATTAAGTCTAGGGAAAGGGTGTGATTCCAGGTATTGATCCATTTTCTCCACATTGTCAAATTTCTGGGTGTAGAGTTTCTTATAGTACTCAGAGATGATTTCTTGTGACATCCATTGTTATTTTTCCTTTATTGTTTCTGATTGAGGTTATTAGAGATTTTACTTTTCTGTTTCTAGTTAATCTGGCCAAAGGTTTATCATTGTTTTCCTTTTTTTCAAAAAACCAACTTTTTGTTTTTTTACTTTTCTGCATGATTCTTTTGTTTTCAATTTCATTAATCTCTGATTTAATTTTGGTTATTTCTTTTCTTATGCTGGGTTTGGGATTAGATTGTGCTTTTTCCAATTCCATAAGCTGGTTCATGAGGTTGTTGATGTGCTCTCTCTCTGTTTTTCAAATGTAAGCATTTAATGTGATCAATTTCCCTCTTACAAGTGCTTTTGCTTTATCCCACAGTTTTGATGACTTGTGTCTTCTTTGTTGTTATGTTAGAGGAATGTAACAATTTCCTCTTTTATCTCTTCCTGAACCCAACTATCATTCAGCATAAGGTTGTTTAATTTCTAAGTCTTGAGTAGGGATGAACATTTTGTTGTAGTTGAGTTCCACCTTTATTGCCTTGTGGTCTCAGAAGATACAGGTGTAATTTCTATTCTTTTGATTTTGCTGAGGTTTAATTTGTATCCTAAGATGTGGTCAAGTTTGGAGTATATTCCATGGGCTGACGAGAAAAATTCATATTCCTTAGCTTTGGGATGGTGTGTTCTGTTTATACCTATTAATCCCATTTGTTCTAGGGTCACATTTAAGTCCTTTATTTTTGTTTTGTTTCTGTTTAGAGGATCTGTCTAGTTCCGTCAGAGGGATGTTAAATTCTCCAACTATTATGGTGTCACAGGATATCATTTTGCTTGGACTCATCAAAGTCTGTTTCATAAATCTGGGAGCATTTAAGTTGGTTGCATATGTATTTAAAGTTGAAATGTCGGCTTGGTGCCTGTGGCTCAACGGGCTAAGGCGCCAGCCACGTACACCTCAGCTGGCGGGTTCGAATCCAGCCCTTGGGCCCGCCAAACAACAATGACAGCTGCAACCAAAAAAAATGGCCAGGCGTTGTGGCGGGCGCCTGTAGTCCCAGCTACTTGGGAGGCGGAGGCAAGAGACTCGCTTGAGCCCAGGAATTGGAGGTTGCTGTGAGCTGTGATGTCATGGCACTCTACCCAGGGTGACAGCTTGAGGCTCTGTCTCAAAAAATAAATAAATAAAGTTGAAATGTCTTCTTGTTGTATTGCTCCTTTGACCAGTGTAAAGTGTCGATCTTTGTCTTTCTTAACTTCAGTTGCTTTAAATCCACTTGTGTCTGAAAATAAGATTACAGCCCCTCTTTTCCTCTGATTTCCATTTGCTTGAAATACTATTTTAAATCCGTTTAACCCTTAGTCTCCATTTATCCTTCAAGGCTAGGTGTGTCTCTTAGAGACAGCATAGGGATGGCTTGTGCTTTTTATTGAATCAGCCAGCTTGTGCCCCTTTAGTGGTGAATTCAGTCCATTGACATTTATTGAGAGAATTGATAAGTGTGGTAGAGGTCTGTTCATCTTATTTGTGGAAGTCTGTTGTGTTTTTACCCTTTGCGCCATTGTGGAAGCTAAATTTTGACCTTTAGCTTCTGGGTGTTTACTTTGCTAGGCATCCATTTTGGTGGTCAGTGTTGAGAATAGATGTAAGTATTTCTGTAGAGCCGGTCTTGTGGCAAATTTCCTCAGTGCTTGTATATCCACAAAAGATTTGATTTCTCTATCAATTTTGAACTTTAGTTTAGCAAGATACAGAATTCTGGGCTGAAAATTGTTTTGTTTAAGAATGTTGAAGGTAGATGACCATGGTCCTCTGGCTTGGAAGGTTTTAGTTGAAAAGTCTACTGTCATCCTAATGGCTCTGCCTCTGTAGATCAGTTGGCACTTAGTCCTGGCTGCTTGAAGAATTTTTTCTTTCATCTTGACTTTGGACAGGTTCATTACCAGGTGTCCTGGAGAAGCTCTGTTTGAGTTGAGATGACCTGGGGTTCAATATCCATCTGAAAGGAGTGTGTCAGGGTATTTAGTAAAACTTGGGGAGGTTTAATTTATGATATTCTCCAGTAGGACTTCCATTCCTTTGGGACAATCTTCTTCCCTTCAGGAATCCCTATTATTCATATTTTGAATTCTTCATGGAGTCTTTATTTATTTTATTTTATTTTTTGCTGGGGCTGGGTTTGAATCTGCCACCTCCAGCATATGGGACCAGTGCCCTACACCTTTGAGCCATAGATGCCACCCTTTCATGGAGTCTTATAGTTCTCTAAGTGCCTGTTCTACTTTCTCTCTCTTCTTTTCTGCCTCTGTAACTACTTGGGGTAACTTGAAAACTTTATCCTTTATCTCTGAGGTTCTTTCTTCTCCATGGTCAAAACTTTTTCAATACTTTCTATTGCTTCTTTACATTCCCTGCTCCTTCCTTCATTTCCTTAAGATCCTTTATATCCTTCTATATTCTGTATATCTCTTGTCTGGCTTTTGGTTCTGTCTTTCCATTTTCTTGTCCATTTCTTTTATTGTCTTTATCATCCATATATATTTTTTTGAGACAGAGTCTCACTATGTTGCCCTCTGTAGAATGCCATGGTATCACAGCTCACAGGAACCTCAAACTCTTGGGCTTAAGCAGTTCTCTTACCTCAGCCTCCCAAGTAGCTGGGACTACAGTGCCCACCACAACGTCTTGCTATATTTTTGCTACAGTTGTCATTGTTGTTTAGCAGACCCTGGCTAGGTTTAAAACCGCCAGCCTTAGTGTATGTGGCCAGCGCCCTATCCACTGAACTACAGGTGCCAAGCCAATCATCCATATTTTAAATTCCCTTTTGTCAAGTCCATCAATTCTTTTTTTTTTTTTTTTTTGGTAGAGACAGAGTCTCACTTTATCACCCTCGTTAGAGTGCTGTGGCGTCACACAGCTCACAGCAACCTCCAACTCCTGGGCTTAGGCAATTCTCTTGCCTCAGCCTCCTGAGTAGCTGGGGCTACAGGTACCTGCCACCAATTGATGCCAAAGGTCCATCAATTCTTTGTAGGTGGAGCCTTCTGCAGTAGCTGCCTCATGATCCCTTGGGGGAGTTCCTCTGTTCTGGTTTCTTGTGTTACCCAAATTTTTGTATTGGTTCCTCCTAGTGTGTTCTTTCTTCTTGTTCACCTCCTTGTCCTTTTTCCTTCATACTGCCTCCTTTGTTTCAAACAAAAGTCCTTGGTCTTGATGACAGTATGTTGCAATATATGGCTGGACCACCAGATAGCACTGTGCTTTTTATAGGAGACAGCACAGCCAGTAACCTCTGTGATCCTTATTCCAAACTTAATTGCCTTTGGTGATTGCCTGACTGTTTCCTCAGCATTCCGACCCTGTTGGGTTGGGATTTATTTATTTAGAGACAGAGTCTCATTATGTTACCCTTGGTAGAGTGTCGTGGCATCACAGTTCACAGCAACCTCAAAATCTTGGGCTCAAGTGATTCTCTTGCCTCAGCCTCCCAAGTAGCTGTGACCAGAGGTGTCTGCCACAATGCCCAGCTATTTTTTTATTGTAGTTGTCATTGTTGTTTAGCAGACCTGGGCCAGGTTTGGACCTGCCAGCCCTGGTGTATATGGCTGGCGCCCTAACCACTGAGCTAAAGGTGCAGAGCTACAGATTGGGATCTTAAAACTCACAAGAATTCTTTGGGGGCAAGTCTCACAGTGCCCCTGGACTCCAGTTCCCATGGGATGCAGGAGTCCCTCAGCCTGTCTCAAGAGTGGAGTTCTGATCCCAGCAGGCAAAATTAAGATGGCTGTTCTTTAGGCCCCTGTTAAGACCTTCCCCCAAACTTCCCATGATGGCAGCCCCCTGGCCACCCAGACTTCTTAGTATGGCAGTCTTGCCAGCCACCAAACCTATGTCAAGTCCTCTCCAACTGGCATTCAAATCTGGTTGCTTATATACTATTCACGTCCGCCTACTCTACCAAGCTTTCCACTTAATGCACAGCTTCTTCCAACAACTAAAAACTCCGGAAAGGCTTCCTCCTGTCTGGGACCTCTGTGAGCAGCCAGCCAATCCCAACCTGTCTTAATCACTTGTATACTTCATTGGATTGCCACCGCTCAGGATCATACGCTGTATCAAGTTCACCACCTCCTCGCTGTGCTCCCTAGGTGAGGTCCCCCACACCAGGTATGGCTGGATTCTCTCTTGACGGACCCGCCGTCCACTAGCGAGGTTCTGAGGAGGGGGTGCTAGGATGAAAAAACACACACTCAGTCAGGCTGACACTTCACTTTATTTTGACCACACTTTATCTTTCTTCCAGATTTTTATACTCTCACAGGGAAGAAGGTCATTTAAGGTTCTCTTTGACACTCTCTTACTTCTTGGGAACTGCTGTGCTGTTTACCTTAAAACTGCCATGCTGTTTATCTCTAGTTCTGACCATCTGGACTTTTTACTCCCTATTTTGGCTTCTGCCAGTTTCTTCTCAGCGAAAGTCAAACCTCAGCCATAGCAGGAGCAAAAGCGGGGGGAGTCCCCTGCGGCTTCCCATACTCTTATGTTTCCCCAGTCATTCTACAAAAGCTCAGCTGAATGATCCTTCTGGTCTGCCATCTTGCTCTGCCCCCACCCCCAAAACTTTTTTTTTTTTTTTTTTTTTTTTTTGAGACAGAACCTCAAGCTGTCGCCCTGGATAGAGTGCTGTGGCATCACAGCTTACAGCAACCTCCAATTCCTGGGCTCAAGTGAGTCTCTTGCCTCTGCCTCCCAAGTAGCTGGGACTACAGGCCCCCACCACAATGCCTGACCATTTTTTGGTTGCAGCTGTCATTGTTGTTTGGCGGGCCCTGGCTGGATTCGAACTCACCAGCTCAGGTGTACATGGCTGGTGCCTTAGCCCCCTTGAGCCACAGGCGCCGAGCTACTTTTTTTGTTTATTTTTTGAGACAGAGTTTAATTATGTCGCCCTCAGTAGAGTGCAATGGCATTACAACTCACAGCAACCTCAAACTCTTGGGCTTAAGCAATTCTCTTGCCTCAGCCTCCCAAGTAGCTGGGACTACAGGCGCCCGCCACAACACCTGGCTATTTTTGTTGCAGTTGTCATTGTTGGTTAGCTGGCCTGGCCTGTGTTCGAACCTGCCAACTTCAGTGTATGTGGCTGGCACGTAACCACTGTGCTACGGGCACCGAGCCCCCTAAAACATTTTAAAGGCACTAAGTTAATAAGAGAGACAAGGAAGAAAGTGACTATCAAGATTAGTTTTATGTCCCAGGATATGGTCTATGCATTCTTGAAGGAATATATATTCTGTTGTTGGTTAGGTGGAGTGTTTTATACATTTTAAGTGGTTGATGGTGGTATTCAGTTCTTTTTTTGTCCTTGCTGATTTTCTTTTGTTCATTTTCAATTATTCATTTGTTCATTTTCAGTTATTCATTTGTTCATTTCTCCTTTCAATTCTTTCAATTTTTTCTTCATACAGTTTCTTTTTTTTTTCTTTTTATCTTTTTGTTGTGTTTATTTATTTATTTTTTTCCTTCATGTGTTTTCAAATTCCATTGTTTGGTGCATACACATTTAGGATTGCTTTGTCTTCTTAGTGGATTGTTCCTTTATCATGACATAACGTCCCTTTTTGTTTCTGGAACCTTTCTTTGCTCTAAAGTCTGCTCTGTCTAAATGTTAAAGAAACAACTGAGCATTCTACAGCAGAGCAATGGTTCGTAAAGCAGTTATGTAAGTTTGAACTACAAAGCGGGTGAATGCTTTTTAGGATTTTGTATTTATACACATTTTCTCCCTGCAAAGGGTGTTGAGTATATATAAACATCCATTTCATATAGTTAGCATGGCATTGACAGAATTCAAACTAGTTTTGACAATTAATCTCAGAATTAATACTATTCTAGTTTAAAAGCTAATGACTTACGTTTGAATATCATTCTTTTTAATTTTTTGCAATATAATATAGATGCAAAAACTAATAGCATGAAAAGCTTATACTCATGCATTACTTGTTTTGGCTAATTATAATTTCAGAAATGTCTCAGTTCAAATTAGATGGCAAAATGTAAGATCTTTGTTTTTAAATCCAAAATTAAGTTGAAAAGAAAAGCCTTTTCCTTATTAATTGTAATCTAACATAGATGTGTATGTAAAATTTATTCAAGTACAAGCATATCAGTTCTTACTATGTAATGCTTTTCTCTAGACATTTAATTTTTTTTTCCAGTTTATTCAAAGAATCCACTCTGTTGGACTCTACAAATTAAACCAAGAGTTTTCAACGAATATAGAGCCATGTGGTTCAAATCCTGTAGGATGACCTTATTCTGTCTGAATAGAATGAAAAAGTGCAGGTGAGTTTTGTTTATTACTATGGCAGATATTTACACAATTATATGGAATAGTTTTATGTTTAATAAGCCCAGTTAGTATGTAATAGCTCATGTGGTTTGATTAAAGTAGGTTTTATTTATTTAAATAGTAGTAAGTAATTTATTTTTAACACTTACCAAGTTTGGAAAATTTCAAGCCTACTGAAAAGGTGGTAGAGCAATACAATATACAACCAGTATATAGCCATCATCCAGATTCAGAGACAGCTTTTCTTTTTAATATAAGACTGTATTATTTGAGAAGTATTTTTACTTCCTCATAATATCCTTATGATGAGACATAAATAGTGCAGTACTTGAAATCATAAATGATTTAACTGCAACATAAATATGATGTAGTAGGTAAGTATATACCCTTCCTAGTAAGATTGAACCAAAATAATGTCTTTTTGTATTTTATAGACTAATTTCCAATCTTATGAAAAATATTGCATACCGTTAATTAGGACTTGAACTCTACATGCATGCTTCTAAATCTTGTGAAAGATCTCCTTTGAGAGTGAGTGTGTATGAAGTCAGTCTTAGTCAAATCAGCAACCACTGACTGTTACCTTTAGTAAATTAGTCCTCAATTACTCCTTTGAGCCTTTTTTTTTTTTTTTTTTTTTTTGGCCAGGGCCAGGTTTGAACCTGGCACCTCCAGTATATGGGGCCGGCGCTCTACTCCTTTGAGCCACAGGCGCTGCCCAGTCCTCAATTACTGAAGTTTTGCATGAAGCATAGAAAAGAAGGCTAATATTCCTAAGATAAAATTAAATATTAAAAGTGAATCACATTTGAATTTTAAAAGAAAAAAAAGTAATGAATATAGAATATACTCTTCATGTGTAGCTAAAAATAACAGTAAAAGTTTGAAAGGCATTGCCCTTTCTAACTTAATGTCCTTATTATCTTTTGCCCACACAGACCTTTGGAGGATTTTTTTACACTGTACTATGACATGGAACATAGTGTACTCCTTTTTTTTTTTTTTAAATAATCTTACTTTGTTGCCCTAGCTAGAGTGCAGTGGCATCTTTGTAGCTTACTATAACCTCAAACTCCTGGGCCATGCCTGGCTGATTTTTTCTATTTTTAGTAGACACAGGGTCTCACTCTTGGTCAAGCTGGTCTTAAACTCCTGAGCTCAAGTGACTTCCCCCTGAGCTTCCTAGAGTGCTAGGATCATAGGCTGAGCCACCATGCCTGGCCAGGGTAGTGTCTATTTAACTCCTTAGTCTCCTTATTTGATTAAAAAATTGTTTTCAGGGCTCAGTGCCTCTAGCACAGTGGTTATGGTGCCAGCCACATACACTGAGGCTGGCGGGTTTGATCCCCGCCCAAGCCAGCTACACAACTGCAACAAAAAAATAGCTGGGTGTTGTGGCAGGCACCTGTAGTCCCAGCTACTTGGAAGGCTGAGGCAAGAGAATGGCTTAAGCCCAAGAGTTTGAGGTTCCTGTGAGCTGTGACACCATGGCACTCTACCAAGAGGGAGACTTCTGTCTCAAAAAAAAAAAAAAAAAATTGTTTTCAGGAAAGTTATATAATTTTCTGGGCCTTTTCCTTCAGATTATTCATTTGACGAATGTTTCCTGAGCACCAACTATGTTCCAGGAACTGTACTAGCAGCTAGGAATAAAATGGTAAACAGGACAGTGCATGCTTGCCTTCATGGTGCTTCTGGTCTTGCAGGGAGGCAGACATGATCAAGTAATCACACAGCCAAGTGAGGAAGTGTAAATGTATAGGCTTTAAAATAGGGGACTGTGGCCCAGCACCTGCAGCTCAATGGGCTAAGGCCGTCGTACACCTGAGCTGGCGGGTTCGAATTCAGCCCCGGCCCGCCAAACAACAAGTGACAGCTGCAAACAAAAAAAAAATGGCCGGGCGTTGTGGCAGGCGCCTGTGGACCCAGCTATTTGGGAGGCGGAGGCAAGAAACTTGCTTGAAACCAGGAATTGGAGGTTGCTGTGAGCTGTGACGTCATGGCACTCTATTCAGGGTGACAGCTTGAGGCTCTTTCTCAAAAAAATAATAAATAAATAAATAAAATAGGAGACTGTGACCCAGTTTTGAGGATCAGGGAATAATTCTTGTATAACACTCAGCTTTGCTAGGTGCGATGGCTCACATCTATAGTAATCTTAGCACTTAGGGAGGCTGAAATGGGAGGATTACTTGAGTCCAGGGGTTTGAGACCAGCCTAGACAATAACGAGATCCCATCTCTACAAAAAAATTACTTACAAATTAACCTGGCGTGGTGGCATGCATCTATAGTCCCAGCTACTTGGGAGGCTGAGGTGAGAGTATTGCTTAAGCCCTGGAGTTTGAGGTTGTTGTGAGTTTTGATGATGCCTCTTGCACTTTATCCCTGATGACATAACAAGACCATATCTCAAAACAAACAAACAAACAACAGAAGCCACCCCCCACCCCCAACCTCGCTAACATCTGTTTAAGGTAAGGTCTGAAAGGTGAGAAGCAATCAACTAGATATTTGTGGGAAGAATGTTCCAGGCAGAGGGAACAACATATAAAAGTCCCTGGCGAAAGAACAACCACGGGAAGTTCAAAGACCTGAAAGAAGACCTGTGTGGCTGGACTGGGAGGATGAGAAGGGCAGTGGGAAGTGAGTTTGGAGAGGTGGGAAAATGGGGACAGAATAAACTGGAGCTTTGTTAGTCATGCTAAGGATTTTGTATTTTTTCTAATGTCACTGGGAAGTCATGGAAGCTTTTTATGTAGGAAAGTAAATGAAGATATTTGTATTTTGGAATATTCACTCTGGATGCGTTGTGGAGAACAGATTGAAAGGGGATGAGGTAGAAAGCAGCTAGACCAATGAGAAGGCTAGAACAGTAGTTTAGGCAAGAGGTAATGGAAGCTTGGACTAGGGTATACCAGTAGCAATGAAGTGAAGGAGGTGGGGGCACCTGGGCTCAAGTCCTCAGCCACTGTGTTCTGACCTGTAAAGCAGGGATAACAAAAGTACCCTCCTTGTGGAGTTCTCAGAAGCATTAAATGAGATGAAATATGCAGAGTTTTTAACATACTGTCGG
Source organism: Arctocebus calabarensis (assembly GCA_963573935.1). Classification (NCBI taxonomy): domain Eukaryota; kingdom Metazoa; phylum Chordata; class Mammalia; order Primates; family Lorisidae; genus Arctocebus; species Arctocebus calabarensis. Next base: position 5,445 of record CAUYON010024806.1, on the reverse strand, counting down.
CCGGCAATTTTTTGCAGAATCTATCCATGTTACCAGGTAACTCATGACTGTCAGTGTGTGTTAAGCAATATCTGGATTTTACTAAGTGCTCACTAAGTGGCAGCTGTCATTACTGTTGGTAAATGCAACCCAGAAGGCCACGTTTTATAGAGTTCCATTTTGAGTTGAAACTTACTTTAAAAACAAATTAGTTTTTTTAATCTGGATATTTATATATATGTGTATGTATATATATATTCATAAGGAATGTGATTATAAGAAGTTTTAAAGCATCACAATAGAGCAATATATGTATGTATGTAGAATCTAACAAATTGTAAATAAGAATATCTTTCTCCATAATATATCCTTTTTTTTTTTGCAGTTTTGGCTGGGGCCAGGTTTGAACTCACCACCCCCAGTATATGGGGTCAGCACCCTACTCCTTGAGCCACAGGTGCCACCCCCATGTTCCATTTTTTAAACAGCAGTATTTGCTTGTCTCTTTGTTTTCACCTCTCAGGTACCCTTGGGCAAGACTGTACAGTACTTCACACACCACTGTGGACAGCAGTGAGATAAAAACCTTCCTGGTCCTGGCTCGCAAGTGGTGGGATGAGCAAGGAGTGTTTGCGCCTCTTCATTCTATGAATGACTTGAGGGTTCCATTTATTAGGTAACATTTCCAGAAACTTGAAGTCTTATAAAATGTAACTTTTTGAGAATTAATCTTTTGCGTGCATTTTTCTCTCGTATTACACCTAGATTCAAAATTCTGTATTTTGACTCAGTGCCCGTTGCTCAGTGGTTAGGCTACCGGCCACATACATCAAGGCGGACAGGTTCAAATCCAGCCTGGGCCTGCTAAACAACAATGACAATGGCAACAAAAGTATAGCCAGGTGTTATGGCAGGTGCCTATAGTCCCAGCTACTTTGGAGGCTGAGGCAGGAGAATTGCTTGAGCCCAAGAGTTTGAGGTTGCTGTGAGCTGTGATGCCACGGCACTCTACCAAGGGTGACATAGTAAGACTCTATATCAAAAAAACAAACAAAAAAATAAAAATAAAAACCAAAATGCTGTATTTTGATTTTGCTTTGAAAATTAGGAAGATTCTCTTTGGTGTCTACTGTTTGAAACCACTGATTTTGTTAAATAACATTACCTAAGGTCTGAACTGTTTTCATAACTTAACTTGAAGAATTTTGGGATATTATAAAGTTAATTAGAATTAAATCCTTATGAAAGGAAACTACAGTCCTGTGGCATCAAGGCCATTTTATAGCTGCTGACTTGTAGTGGCCTCATTGACTTTTAAGCAGTTCTGGTAAAGGAAATAAATGATGAGACAATTTGATTCAACAAATGTTTTTTGAGAACTTACCTTGTACAGGGCTCAGGAACTAGACTGTCAAAGATACTAAGATAAATGAAACATAACCAGGTGCTTTAGGAATTTGTAGGTTGCTATAGGAGATAAATAAAGGGAAGAGTTCATTGGACTTACCTATAAGAAATTATTCATTTGTCCTTTTGTCTATTTATTTACTCATCAAACATTTTTGAGCAGCCAGTATAGGCAAGGCATTTTAATAGACACAGAATATCATACTCAGACTCCACCCTTAATAAACCTCCTGATTAATTGACTTTTTCTAGTTCATCCAGAATCATTATAGTAAAAAGGGAACTATTGGCATCTTTTTATTACTGTCGAGTATGTGGATTGCTGAACCACTAAGGCAGAGAAAACAAGCTGGTTGTTCTATTAAACTAGAACACTGGTTCTCCAAGTGTAGGCATTGGACCAGTGACATCAGTAACCATTTGTTAGAAATGCAGATTATGAGATGAATTGATAAAGAAAATGTGGCACGTACACACAATGGAATATTATTCATCCTTTAAAAAGAATGAAATCCTATTATTTGCAATGCATGGATAGAACTGGAGAACATTATGTTAAGTGAAATAAACTAAGCACAGAAAGACAAATTTTGCTTGTCCTTACTAATATGTGGGCTCTAAAAATTAAAACAAATGATCTCATGACGATAAAGAGTCAAACTATGGTTACCAGAGGCTGACAGAGGTAGTTGGAAAAGAGGATAAATTGAGATGGTTAATGGGTGCAAAAATATAGTTAGTTAGAATGCTCAATGTCTGCTAGCACAACAAAGCAATTACAGCTAACAATATGTGATGGTACACTTTAAAATAACTAAAAGAGTGGAATTAGAACGGTCCTAACCCAAAGAGATAAGTGCTTGAGGTAAGGGATACTCCAATTACCCTGATTTGATTATTACACATTATATGCCTGTATCAAGACATCATGTATACAAATATGTAGAATTATATGCCCATAATAATTTAAAATAAAAACATTTTTTAAAAAGAAATGAAGGCTCGGTGCCTGTGGCTCAATGGGCTAAGGCGCCAGCCACATATACTTGCACTGGAGGTTTCGAATCCAGGCCCACCAAACAGCAATGACAGCTGCAACCAAAAAATCACCAGGCGTTGTGGCGGGCGCCTGTAGTCCCAGCTACTTGGGAGGCGGAGGCAAGAGACTCGCTTGAGCCCAGGAATTGGAGGTTGCTGTGAGTTGTGATGTCATGGTACTCTATCCAGGGTGACAGCTTGAGGCTCTGTCTCAAAAGTAAAATAAATAAAAATAAAAAGAAATGAAAACTTTGGGGTAAAATAAGAGTAAAAATCCCAAGGTTCCTCCCACCCCTACTTGTGACAGACTCCCTCTGGGCCAAGGGGACCCTGGATAAACCTTAAAATTGAGTTCCCAGCCATGAAGGGAAGAAAGGCTGTACATTTTCCCACATACCCTCTTCCTTTTGGAGTTGAGACACAACTAGCCAGCATTAATGTTAGAATAGAGATTATAAGACTGGCGAAACAAAATTTTTGGCAATGAGATACTAAATTACAAACAGGACCGAAGTCCATGCAAGACCAAGGTTAAGTCACACGTGCAGTCGTCACTCTGCTTAACGGATCACTTTGAGTCAGCATATCGTGGCTTGCTCTGTGATTAGCAGACCTCCTATTTTAAACCATTCCTTTCTATGATTCCAACAGAACTTTATTTCTCTAATCAGTTATAAATCAAAGAATTTTGAACACCCCTATAACTTGTAAGCCCTACATCAAGATGTCCCACCTTTTCAATCCAGACCAATACATACATTTTATGTATAAAACCGAGCTGTAACCAGACCACCTCGGGAGCCCCAAGCCTTCTTGGCCGTGTGTATACTGGGCCATGGTCACTCATACCGGCTCAGAATAAACCTCTTTAAATTATTTTACAGAGTTTGGGTTTTTTTCTGTTAACCACCCGGTCTCATTTTGGACCTACTTCTAGGTGTGGAGGGTCAACAATCTATTTTAGGAAGCTTTCTGGGTGATTTGATTCTGATGCATACTAAGTTTGAGAACTACTCTATTCAAACTACTTTGAAGTCTATCTAGACATCACAAGTTAGAAGTTAGTTAGAAGTTTAGATTTTATTTTATTTTGAACATAATTGGAACCCGTTGATGGGAAGTCATATAATCTAATTTACAGTATTACAAAAGAATCTTTTGGGTGCTGTTTGAAGAATGATGCATCAGACTTCACTTGAAATGGATCCTTTCTGCATAACTTTTGAAAGTGATTTACTTAACCACTATTCACGTTATTCTTAAAATTAAATTAATTTTAATAGCAATAAGAGGTATCCTAAGCTACTCTTATTATATATAATATTTATTTTAATGTAAATATAGCTAAAATTCACATATCTCCCAATTTAAAAGTTTAGTTTACAGTATTGTTAGGTATATAGACCTTTGTTTGTATGTATGTGTACATATGTTTGTCTGTGTAGTAAAGTATTACTGTTACTATCCAACACAATTCCTTGCCTGCTGCCCAGGAAAAAACTAATATACTAAGACAGCAGAAGTTACAGCATAGAAAAAGTTTAATATCACAGGGCACTGGGCAAAATTTCTCAAATCTGTCTCTTTGAGATTTTGGGGTGTTAAGGTTTTTAAAGGTTGTTTGGTAAACAAAAGGCGAGGTAATTATTTCTGCTCATTGCCTGGGAATGAACTCATAGGGTTGGGAAGAAGAAATTGTCTTCTTGGCTGAGAGAGTTCCTGGATAGAGGGTCATAAGACCTGGTGAGTCAGGTCTCTGGCATGGCGCTGGTCTGGTTGGTGTCAGTTGGTTTCACTGAATGCAGAGTCTGAAAGATATCTCAAAGACCAGTCTTAGGTTTTATTGTAGTAATATTATCCATAGACACTCCTGGGGAAGTTACAAATCTTGCATCAAAGAGAGGTGACTCTTAAGCAGTAAGCAGTTATAGGAATGTAAGCTGGGAAACCATAGCAGGTTAACTTCTAGCTATGTCTGTACTTCTGAGATATCTGACTTTACCACAGTTCTTGCCATGTGACCTTACATTACTTTAATACAGGTGGTTTCATTACTATGATTATCTTAGAATTGAGTTCACTTGATTCAAGTGCCTGGGTACATGCTTATCCATGAAAACACGACTAACAGAAGATTAAAAGGGATTCAATTCAGAAGAGAACATTAACAAATTCTGAAAATGTACATCTCCCACCTTCTCCTACCGCCTGTAAAATAACCTATTTGTTGCTGACGTGAAGTGGTTCTAGCAAGTACTGATCACATAGACAGTAGGCTATCATGTGTCATGTGCAAATAAAACTCAGTGAATCTAAACTAGATTATTTTGAAATTTCTTTTTCCTTATATTATTGCTAAAGCAATAATTAAGTCATAATTACTACTAGATTATTTCAGAGCTTTACTCAGCCTCCTGCTTTTGAGTATTGAAAATGTTTTATAAATTATATAAGTCACTTAATGCTGGGAATAAAAGATGTATTTATAAAATAAATCCATTATCCATTTAAAATGGGGCTTAATATTTCTTCAAAAATTATATACTTTTAAGATTTTTCACTGATAAAATTAATCATTTGTTTTTATATGTTTTGACTTTTTAAAAAAAGAGACAATCTTTTGAAAACAATTCCTAATCATCAGCCAGGAAAACCTTTGTCTGGGTTGAAGATTCTCGATGTTGGCTGTGGTGGTGGATTGTTAACTGAAGTAAGTGACTTAACTTTCTTACCATTTTACCTGGGGGAAAAAATTAAGAAGTGGGCTTGTGCCTCATTTATCATTCCAAACAAATAAGATGATTCATTTTAAAAAGAGAAATGCATGTTGGGCGGCTCCTGTGGCTCAGCAAGTAGGACGCCGGCCCCATATACCGAAGGTGGCGGGTTCAAGCCCGGCCTCGGTCGAACTGCAAAACAAAAAAATAGCCGGGCGCTGTAGCGGGCGCTGTAGCAGGCGCCTGTAGTCCCAGCTACTAGGGAGGCTGAGGCAAGAGAATCGCTTAAGCCCAAGAGCTGGAG
>CAUYON010024805.1:0-40266 GCA_963573935.1 Arctocebus calabarensis | reverse complement strand
GACCCGGGCATCGGCGATGTTACTTTCTTTGTTGGGTGAGTGGTTTTCTGACGTGTGCTGTTCCTTTCGGTGGGGGACGTGGGGAGGGGTGGCGGACGTGGGGCAGGGCAGGGCGGATGTGGGGATGGGTGGAAGACATGGTTCAGGGCAGGGAGGACGTGGGGAGGGGTGGGGGATGAGGGGCAGGGCAGGGCGGACGTGGGGCAGGGTGAGGCAGATGTGGGAAGGGGTGGTGGACCTGGGGCAGGGTGGACTGGGGCAGGGCGAATGTAGGGAGGGGTGGAGTGGGGCTGACAGGGTGGGGCAGACATGGGGAGGGGCAGGACAGGGCCCATGTGGGGAGGAGGTCGGGCCGACCTGTGGAGCGGTGGGGTGGGGTGGGGTGGACCTGGGGAGGGACAGTTTGGAGGGGCAGGACTTGATGTGAGGAAAGGCAGGCCCTAGTTTTTCTATTTTTAGTAGAGACAGGTACCGCCTTTGCTCAGGCTGGTATTTAACTCCTGAGATTAAGAATCCCTTGGCCTGAACCTCCCAGAGTGCTAGAATTTCAGGTGTCACCCACCGTGCCATCCTCTTTTAATTCTTGAAAGAGCTGGTTTTTAAAAAACAGCCTGGCAACTTCACTTCTCTCTTTCTGTTACTACCTTTCTTGCCATGCAATCTCTGCGCACTTCTGCTCCCCTTAGCTTTCCACCCTGAGAAGAAGCAGCATGAGGCCTTCACCAGAAGCAGATGCTGGCACTATGCTTCTTGTCCAACCTGCATAACCCTGAGCTGAATAAATCTCTTTTCTTCATAGTTACCCAGCTACTGGCATTCCTTTATAGCAACACAAAACAGATTAAGACAGATATAACTTCCAATATCCTGTAAAAATGGTAATTTATGATTAAATCATATTATTTTCTTTTCAGTTTTAACCAATGGAATTTAAGTATCATAACGAATTTTTACTTATCCATTGAGTAAGTATACAAAAAGATCTTTATATAGTATTAAGAGATTCTCTCTAAGGCAGCGCCTATGGCTCAGTGAGTAAGGCATTAATTAACCCCATATACTGAGGATGGCGGGTTCAAACCTGGCCCAGCCAAACTACAACAAAAAATAGCCAGGCATTCTGGCAAGCACCTGTAGTCCCAGCTACTCGGGAGGCTGAGGCAAGAGAATTACCTAAGCCCAGGAGTTGGAAGTTGCTGTGAGCTGTGACGCCAGGGCACTCTACCAAGGGTGATAAAGTGAGACTCTGTCTCTAAAAAAAAAAGAGAGAGAGATTCTCTCTATATACTTTTTACTTCTTGAATTTTTGTCTTATTTTTGAACATATTTTGTTGATTGCTATTAATGGAAAATTACTAAAAATCTTAGAAATAAGACAATAGAAGACTGTGTGTTTTCCTTTTCCATACTGGAGCATTGTCTAAAAGGTTTGCCTTAGATTATTGCTTTCTTTAGGGAATTATACTTTGTTTTGTCTGCTATTTATTATTTAATAGGGTCTCAGCTCTGTGGAGTTACATATTAACTTATGGATAATATTCATAGAGGTGCATGACTTCTTTCAGGTAGAAAAAAATAACCCTAAAAGTTTGTTTTACAAATAATATATTAAGCAACTTTGCAGCAAACTTAAATGCATTTCAGTATGACCAAAAACATAACCACCATTTGAATTCTTTGAACCAGCTTTTCCACCTGCTGTTTCCCTCATTATTTCCCTCATTATTGAGTTAAATAAATATTTGACATGTGTCCACTTTATAACTTTAACTTTTCAAAGTTATTCCTCTGTAACTCGCTATCCTATGTATAAAAAGCAAAATACAGTAAGTATATAGATTGAAATTTTAACATGTGTTTTATGTCTGTGGGCACATGGTATTAAAGGGTAAAATTTGTCCTGTGGATTTATTTTTGTTGCAATGATGGCTCATATGAAATCAATCAAAGCAGTATTGTACTATATACATTTTTATAATTATTAAAAAGTAAAGTTTTATGGAAATTGCGCTTTATAATGAAATAAAATGTGATAAAAATTACCCTAATTTAATATCTGACAGCTAACTTTTTTTTGTTAATGGGTAATAGAAAATACTAAACATTGTATAAGTTGAAATGAGAATTGACTGTAAAGGGAATAAATATTTCATAATATAATTGCATAAAATAGGTCTTAGCTTCATTATCAAAGGCCTATACTAAATTTGAAAGAAATCATATAAAACATTTATTCTTGAATTTGATCCAATACGTCTTGAATGTTTTCTATATGAAACCTTATAGTTTATGTAACAAAACAAGCATTAGAAAGAAAAAGCAACACTGCTGTTAGAAAGTGATTTTTCCTTCAGGCTTATGGCCTGTTCTTAAGGATGAGTATTGAAAAAAACTAAAAAGAGGTGCTTATGTTTATATACTTGGAAAATGGTCATTTTAGGCACTCACCATTTTTTACTAAATCTTTCTTTCCTTTTCTGTGATAGGACTCTCCTTCAAAAGACCTGTCTTCTTCCACAATAGTCTGATGGAGGAGAGAAAGCCATTAAATAAATATAATTTCTTCTACCATTCTACTTTTCCAAGTACTTGAAATCAGAATACTTCATCATGGGTCAAAATATAGACTTTCTAACAAATGAGGAAAATAGGTTGAAAACAAGAAGATGGAGGAGACTTTACATGTTTATGCTTCCTTAATTCAAGTTTAAACCTTGGCTGGTGCCCTGGAGCTTTTCATACTCTGAGGCAATGCACCTTAGTAGGACTAAGTATGGGTGAGAATTGTAAAGAAAACTCACTACATATAACTCTTATGTAAAGAGAGAGGGATTCTACTGTGAACTCATATCTTTCTCAGTCAAATCACTTTCTGAAAAGTGTACAAATATACTCTTTAAAATTTTCTATCTTTAGCTTTCTACTCCCAGAAAAAAATATGGCTGATTTCCAGGGATGGATAATCTCCAGATAGAAGGTATTTTGTCCAAGGCATTCAATGTGAGCTTTAGAGTAGAGAAATACAGAACACAGAAATTTGCTTTGGGGCAGTGTTTCTTAAATTTTTTTGATGATAAGAATCACCTGGAGTTCATGTTAGATATTTTTTTCTTTTTCAAATCCACTACCCTCCCCTGGGGATTCTGATTCAGTAGGTCCAGATTGGAACCCAAACATTTGTAGTTCTAACAAGTCTTCAGGTGACACTTGCAACATCTAAAAATAGATATACTTTAAGAAAATGCCTCAGGAATATGATTTTCAAATATGACTTCCCAATTATTGATTTAGGGGTGGTTAAAAAAAAGATACCTGGCCTACTTTAAATTAATTTGGATCTTCTAGGGGGTAGATCTCAGACTCAGTTTTAATTAAGTTCCTCAAACATGAGGGGCCCAGCCTGATTCCACTGCTTCCCATACTCAATCATTGGCATCTCACTATAAAGATTTATCCACCACTCCTCATCTCGGCAGCTGAGCCTGTCTCAGATTTCTACCAAAACTGAAAGTTCAACAGACCAAACTAGAAATCCTAGAAGCACATAAAAGTAGATGAAATCTTTTAGTACATAGTCCATACTAATGGTAATGGTATTTCAATGCAGTGGGTATAAATTACAATATTCAATTTAATGGTAGGGCAACTATTTATTTTTTTTCTTGTTTTCCTTTTTTTATACTAACCACTATACTGATGAGCATATTCTAAATGTAACATTCACGTAATACACCAAAATTGAAGATCGATAATTTAAATATTTGATGGTAAAATGACAAAAAAATTTCCTTTGATGTTTTAGTTCAAAATCTGGAATTATGGAAGGTAGAAATCTACTTCACATGGACCAAATCTAGCCTACTGCCTGGTTTTATAAATGAAATTTTATTGAAACACAGCTACATCAATTCATTTAGGTATTACCTGTGGTTGCTGCCCTACTACAAAGGCAGAGTTAAGTAGTTGTGAAAGAGACCATATGGCCTACACAGTTTGAAATATTTATTATCTGGCCCTTTATAGAAAATGTTTGTTTACCACTACCTCGGATTTAGAGCAATCATCAGTTTTTTTTTTAATTACTTTAGAAAGAGTTTGGAGTGGTTGCGGACTTATTTCCTAACTCAGAGAAATGTAGCTGAAAGCTTCAGTTTCTCCTTTGATATTGTGATTTCTTTAAATAGGTGATTTTCCTGGAGAGGGTTCCAGTAAGATCTTAAGTAACAACGTCTGCAACAACTCTATTCCAAATAAGGTTACATTCTGAGGTATCAGGATTAGAACTTCAATTGATCATTTTGGAGGACAAAATTCAACCCATAAAACATAACATGGATGAATTTCACAACAATTATTCTAAGTGAAAGAAGACTGACAAGAAAGAGTATATACAGTATGATCCTATTAACATACAATTCTAGGACATTCATATGAAATGTAATAGCATAAAGCAATTCGGTAGTTGCTTAGGGATGGAGGGATAGGGCAATAAGTGGCATTGAAAATTGAAAGGAGGGATTATAAAGTGCCATGAAAAACTTTTGAGGATGCTCCTATGTTCATTATCTTGATGGTTTCGTGGGTGTGTACATATTTTAACATTTTTTACTTATACCTATGAAATATATGCAGTTTATTCAATGACAATTATACCTCCGTATTGTTGTTAAAAAGTAGCACAAGTTTTCGTATTCCTAAAAATATATGCTGTATTATGTATGTGTTATGTATTTCAGAATTCTAAGTTTTATATTCATGGTGAAAGTATGATATAAAGAAGAAAGGCATGGGCGGCACCTGTGACTCAGTGGGTAGGGTGCTGGCTCCATATATGGAGGGTGGTGGGTTCAAATCCAGCCCCAGTGAAACTGCAACAAAAAAATGGCCAGGCCTTGTGGTGTGTGCCTGTAGTTCCAGCTGCTTGGGAGGCTGAGGCAAGAGAATCGCCTAGGCCCAGGAGTTGGAGGTTGCTGTGAGCTGTGATGCCACGGCACTCTACTGAGGGCATAAAGTGAGACTCTATAAAAAAAAAAAAAGAAGAAGAAAGGCATGATGATGTTTTAACTCACAATTTATATACATATATACATATTATGTACGTACATATATTATTATATATGTACATAATACGTATTATGTACATATTATTATATATGTACATAATATATAATATGTATATAATTATGTACATAATATATAATATGTATATAATTATGTACATATTATATATGTACATAATACGTATATATATACATATTATATATGTACATATATATACATATATGTATATATATACACACACATGAATTTTTTTTGCCCCATTAGACAAGCTTGCTATTGGACGGAAAGTATGTATTGTTTTTAATAACTCTAATTAACATTTAATTAAAAAAATTGTATTGTGGGGTTGCACTTGTGGCTCAGTGAGTAGGGCGCTGGCCCCATATACGGAGGGTGACGGGTTCAAACCCAGCCTCAGACAAACTACAACAAAAAATAGCCAGGCATTATGGCCAGTGCCTGTAGTCCCAGCTACTTGGGAGGCGGAGGCAAGAGAATAGCCTAAGTCCAAGAGCTGGAGGTTGCTATGAGCTGTGATGCCGCAGCACTCTACTGAAGGTGACAAAGTGAGACTCTTCTCTAAAAAAAAAAAAATTGTATTGTGATGGTCTACATATAAATGCCTAGACCTAAGATACCTCTAAAATATGTCCCTGGGAAAGTTTTTAACCAGTTTTGCCCTCATTAAATTCAAATGAATACCAAGCACTTTAATTGATTTTACCCCTCAAAGAATGGAACAGATTTTACTGTGTGAATATTAATGGTAATCCTAGTTGAGAAATTAGGGGGGTTTTTTTGTTTGTTTTTTTGTTTTGTTGCTGTTGTTGCAGTTTGACCGGGGCCAGTTTGAACGCGCCACCCTTGGTATATGGGGGCCGGCACCCTACTCACTGAGCCATAGGCACCTCCCTGAAATTAATTATTTTTGTACTCTTCATTGCATATATGCTTATTCCATCACAGTGTTAGAACAAAGGTAATGGGCCATCTATTGTGCAAACTTTTCTGTTTTTTTGACAGAGTGTCACTATGTGGCACTCGATAGAGTGCAGTGGTGTCACAGCTCACAGCAACCTCAAAATCTTGGACTTAAGATAATCATCCTGCCTCAGCCTCCCAAGTAGCTGGCACTACAGGTGCCCACCACAATGCCCGGCTATTTTTTTGTTGCAGTTGTCATTGTTTAGCAGGGTAGGGTGGGTTCCAACCCGCCGCCTTGGAGCAAGTAGCTGGCACTGTAACCACTGTGGTACGGGCCCTGAGCCAATTGTACAAACTTTCTAACCACAATGGCAGCAAAGGCATCTACTCATATCACAAAGCCAGAGAAGGTTAAATCCTGTTGTTTTAACATTGGACATTATTTGGCCATAAGTTTACTCTTGATATTTCTCTTTAACGATCTTGAAGGACTCAGAGGATAAAGGAGAAAAGAATGAGTATCTCTAAATCTATTCCTATTCTCCTTCTGATTTTTCTCTCTTCCTAGTCTCCCCTGGTTATTTTGCTCCTCCCAATTTTTTTTCTCATGTCTTATTAAGATTCTTTTCTCAGTTAAAAATAATATTTCTCCTGGTCTGGCAAAATTACAATAAAATGAAGCATCAAGAAAACTTTGGGATTTTGTGTTCTTCTAAAACATTATATGACAACGTGGTTTTAAACGATTAAACTGACAGCTTAAAAAAATACCTATTATTGATCTCCCTCTCATGATCCAGATACAATTGTTTACGCCTATTTTAGATTTCAGAGTTTATGTTCATGTAGGGCATTTGTTACAGATGAACTCTGTAAATCGTAAGTTTGAAGAAAAGAATTGGAAACAAAATGTGTAATTTGGGGACACATTTAATGAATACTGTTTATTTAATACTATGTTTTACAATAATAAAACCCTTAATCACAGGCTAGGTTAAGGCTTAATATTTTATGTGAAAAATTATCATTTTCTGATGTCTAAAATATCTTGCAATTTATAAAATATTCTAGTTATACAGAAGAAGATGAGAAAACTGTTAATTTATCCTTACACTTAACAAGTTTTTATTTGGTAAGACAATAGAGCCTTCATTCCTTAGGAATCAAAAACTATACTATAACATAAAAATAACTCAAAATTTCAAAAATGAGGTATCTACTGAATTTATAATTACATTGTCAAGTGTAGTATGTCTATAATATTTCTCATGTTTAATATGTCTTACATAAAGAATATAATTTTTATTCTTTAAGAAACGCTTGAATAGGTGTTAGAATTTTTTAAGAGTAATTAATTTTTTAAAATTTAGCATGGCATAAGTGAAATTAGTTTGATTGATGAAACTGCAGCTAGCATGTTACATTTGATTTTAGAAGGCTTCTAGCTTTCTTTTCTTGGGTCATTGAGGAGTAATTATTAAGCTACTTTTTTCCCCATTTCTTCCTAGCTATATTTTAGTCCAACTCTTATGATGTTTTATTATTTATCATTTTTTATTCCCTTCTAAATTGACTATTTATGGCAGGCTGCTTTGTGGACACTTTTCCCTCATGAAAACATACCTAGTGCGGCTCGGCGCCTGTGGCTCAATGGGCTGAGGCGCCAGCTACGTACACCTGAGCTGGTGGGTTCAAATCCAGCCCGGCCTCGCCAAAAAACAATGACGGCTGCAACCAAAAAATGGCCAGGCGTTGTGACGGATGCCTGTAGTCCCAGCCACTTGGGAGGCAGAGGCAGGAGACTCGCTTGAGCCCAGGAATTGGAGGTTGCTGTGAGCTGTGATGCCATGGCTCTCTACCCAGGGGGACAGCTTGAGGCTCTGTCTCAAAAAAAAAAAAGAAAACATACCTAGGGGGCTCAGCGCTTCTAGCTCAATGAGTAGAGCACCGGCCACATGCACCGAGGCTGGTGGGTTTGAGCCTGGATCCGGCCTGCTAAACAACAAAGACAACTGCAACAACAACAACAAAAAATAGCTGGGTGTTGCAGCAGGCACCTGTAGTCTCAGCTACTTGGGAGGTGAGGCAAGAGAATCACTTAAGCCCAAGAGTTTGAGGTTGCTGTGAGCTATGATGCCACTGCACTCTACTGAGGGCAACATAATAAGATTCTGTCTCAAAAAAAAAAAAAAAGCATACATAGTGTACAGTTAAAGCAGAGACTCATATTCTGACTAAAATGGTGAAGATCAATATATACATACTTAAATTTCACTTCTGAGAAACCTTATTCTAGTGTTCCCTCCTTTAAAATTTAGGCAGAATTATTCATGCTCTCTGTGGAACCCAGTTTGTTCTTACTATGAGTGTAAATAATGTCTTTCATTTTTTCAAATTAGTTTTGTATATGAATACCTTTCCTGTAGATAACAAGCTTCTTGTGGACTAGGTCTAGCTTTTATATTTATATGCCTAGCAGGCAGGAAAGCCTTAATAAATGTATATTGAATTAATGCAGAAATACTCCAGGGTCTCCCTTTATACATATCCATTAATGACATTGTTTTATTTTTTATTGGCTGTTATGTTATTTTCAAATGTGTATATTTCTTCTACTTTCATGAAGTTTTAGTCAGGAGTTGGGGAGATATGTGTGCTTTGCCTGACAGTGAACATGTTTTCTCAAAATATATTAATAAAATGAGAATCTTGCACGTGAGAATTTTTTCTTCTGGATTTTTATTTAAAATATAGGGAAAGGGGAAAGGAACGTGTTTATATGGAAAATATGAGTAAATATAACAAGTGGCTTCTCAGGTAGTCTACTTTTAATTATTACTAATTTGAATATGTCATTTCAGGGGAGAAAACCGACAGTATATATCTTTGCAGGTGCAGAACTCATTCAGGATACATGTAACAATAAAAGTAATGTATGTTTGTGTATACATGCCTATGTGAATACATATGCATATAGTTGTAGATATGCATACAAATCATGAGATTTGCAATTTGCCAGTGACTCAATGAATTACAGAAATTAATCGTGCTGTGTTATGGCAGGTATAGTTTGATTTTGAATTACACCTCCTGTTTCCTTACCATGTGCTTGAGTAGAGACTATGACTATAGCCATATAGATAGATAGTGTTTTTCTTATCCACTAAAAGGAGTATATCATTTTAGGCATTCATAAAGATATATTCTTCCTTTTCACATTCTCTTTTTCCCCTGTTAGCTGACTTCTTGTGTCCTGTAGTTTAGATTGTAGAAAGAGTCATTTGGACTTTAGGGACAGTAGTGATTTGTATTTTCTTTTCTTTTGTTTTTCTTTCTTTCTTTTTTTTTTTGGACACAGAGTCTCACTATATTGCCTTCGGTAGAGTGCTGTGACATCACAACTCACAGCAACCTCTAACTGTTGGGCTTAAAGCAATTCTCTTGCCGCAGCCTCCCAAGTGGCTGGGACCACAGGGGCCCGCCATAATGCCTGGCCATTTTTTGTTGCAGTTGTCATTGTTGTTTTAGCTGGCCCGGGCCAGGTTTGTACCCGTCAGCCTCAGTGTATATGGCCGGTGTCTTAACCACTGTGCTACGAGCGCCAAGCCTGATTTGTATTTTCTTGTCCCAAGCCCACTGTGGGATAGAGGGATTCAGAGCTGTCCTTACTGCCTTTACAAAACCCTTTTCTCAATTCCACCCGAAAGTCCTTCTCACTCTGAATAGAATTTTGAATTTTAGACCCATTGAGATTGCAGTGTAGTGCTTCCTTAGACTGGTTGACTAATTTTTATTCTTTTTGTATTTTTTTCCTTTTTTAATGCTTTTTATTTTAAAATCTTAAAATCAGATCATTGTTGTATGTAAGGAAATTGGTTGAAATGCCTGGAGAGGCTGGATGTAAAACATCTCAGTTTTGTAGCAAATGGAAGAAACAACTGTGAATGATTTCTTTCTTTCTTTTTTTTTTTATTGTTAGGGATTCCTTGAGGGTATAAGAAACCAGGTTACACTGATGGCATTTGTTAGGTGAAGTCCCTCTTACAATTGTGCCTTGTCCCCAAAAGGTGTATCACACACCGAGACCCCACCCCGCTCCATCCTTCCATCTCTCTGCTCATCTGTGAATGATTTCTAAATCAGCCTGGAGCAGAGTACCCACCTATGAGCTGTGCCAAAGCAGTAATCATTATCACAGTCAATGACTCTGCCATTAAATGATGATTAAATTGTACTGTTTATCCAGGGC
The DNA here is from genome assembly GCA_963573935.1 of Arctocebus calabarensis. Classification (NCBI taxonomy): domain Eukaryota; kingdom Metazoa; phylum Chordata; class Mammalia; order Primates; family Lorisidae; genus Arctocebus; species Arctocebus calabarensis. The sequence continues at coordinate 30,032 of CAUYON010024805.1, read as the reverse complement.
AACCTCAAAATCACTTTTTGTTTGTTGTTTATAGGAAGAAAGGCAACACTTAATGACCATCTACTATGAAACATGGTCTGTGTATTAGAAATATTGCATGGGACTAGTCTGTGGACTAATTTCTGAAACATTGCAAGAGAACTAAATAGCTCTGGCAAATAGGCGGCCGTCTATTTCCCCTTGGAGACACACCTGGCCCCTCTTAGTCTGCACCAGTATTCCCTGGTCATAATTGATAGGTGGATTTGCACTTTGCCCTTAGTTCTGAGAATGAAAGGAAGAAAGGATGGGCTTGTGACACAGGCCATTTAAGGAGAGTTTGATGCTCAGGTGGTAATGGGCCTACTCAGTTTTCTGCAGAGCTGACACCACTGGCTAGTGCCCCATCCACTTCTGGATCAGCTGTCTGATTTGGACACATCCCTCAGTTCCCTGGTGTTTTTGTCCATACATTTGTGGACTTTCTGAGAGGCAGTGGAGATTACTGTCAGGCCTATCCCAACCTCTAGGCAGACTAGTGAACTCCAGAAATATATCAATATTTGAGAATTTCTCATAAGAATGAATAATCAGGACATTGAGTAGCTGAACTGAATGGCAGAACATTTTAGAAATGTTCTGACTTATTGTCTTCGCTCAATAGTACCAGGTTAAAATATTAATGATTTTTGTTTGGAGGTTCATTTCATTTCCTATTACTCCTAACTTGTGTTCAACTCAGTGAAGTTTTTTTTTTTTTTTTTTTTTTTTTTGTGACAGAGTCTCACTTTGTTGCCCTGGGGAGAGTGCCATAGCGTCACAGTTCACAGCAACCTCAAACTCTTGGGCTTAGGTGATTCTCTTCCCTCACCCTCCCAAGTAGCTGAGACTACAGGCACCTCCCACAACGCCTGGCTATTTTTTTGGCTGCAGTCATCATTGTTGTTTGGCAAGCCCAGGCTGGGTTCGAACCCACCAGCTATGGTGTATGTGGCTGGTGCCCTAGCAGCTTCAACAGTATCTGATATAGAGTAAGTGCTCACACTTTGTGGAAATAAACTAACCTAGACACTGTAAAATAATGATCTATAATTTCTATAAAGATCATTGAATTTAATCCCATGCAAAATTGTGGGATTGAAATATTTCACATTCTGTATCCCACACTATGGTCAGCAGGTTTTTGTTTAGTTTTGTTTTATTATCAGGACCAAAATGCTTGACAAATTATAGTGTCTGAAGACTAAAGTTGTACTACTATCCTTACTCCAATTCAGAACATACTGTGATAGTTAATCTACCCACTGTAGTTAAACAGAGCCAAACATAATAGTTCCTGGTGCAAAGTTTTGTTTTTGAATTATTTTACCTCGTTTTTTCAATGTGAAGCAAACGTGACACCTTTTCCACCTAATCCACGTATGTTGAGTGGCAAAACTAAAAAATGCTAATTTATTTTTTCTTCTTGAAGTCAAATAAGCAATGTAAAAAGGTATAATTATCAATTGATTCTGGTGGTGGTAAACTATGCGCATATATGTGAATGATACCTTTGTGGTCTAAAATGAGGGCAAGGCTACAAACTGACCCCAACAATAGAAAGGTGGTCCAAAACGTTGATCATAGGAGTTCATTACATGCACATTCTTGCCATGATAGACTTAGATATCTTATTGCAAATTTGTCATATTCTAGTTTAACAACACAAATTATGAATCATTTATTTAAAATAAGGCCTAAAATTTCAAATTTAATTCTACTTTAAACCTGATCCATACATTATAAATTGGACATTTTATATCCTTAAAAAAATTTTAAATAGATTTTTTTCTCCTTTCCTTAAATACCTTGGATTCATGTGGTGTGGACACTAAAATTATTATTATTTTTTCTGATATCCTAAACTGATGCTTCCTTCTGAATACAAATCATCCAAGTTTCCAAAATTAAGTATTAACTTGTATTAGCTGTTCTTTTCTTTTCTCTTTTCTCTTCCATTCTCTTTTCATTCTTTTCTGAATTACTAAGCTACTTTTAATACCTTGGGGTTAGCACCACAAGAATAAAAAAAAAAAAAACACTGTGAAGGGGGAACTCCCTAACCCCCAAGAATGGCCCAGATGGGGAGAGGCTACCTGAGGGGAAGGAAGTACCAAAGGGACCCACTGCGGACTCAGAGCAAAAGAATGACATCAGTGCTGCGACCTGCAAGTGCTCCAGGAGGAAACCGGAGCTTGGTGGGACTGGCTCCAGGCACACGGCGGAGGACAAGAGGGCTGGACACAAAGCTACACGGGTTCCTCCTTCTCGTTTGCCTTTTTCTGCTTCTGCCGTTAAGATCTCTGGGTCATCTGCTTGCTGGCAGCAGTAAGTCCGTTATCTCGGCCGTCTCCTTTAACCCGGTCGCTTTGCTTTTTCGTTTTCTTCTGGCGAGTGAGCTTACACCGGCTACTATTGGACCAAACCACCGCAGTGTTCAGGCCTGCCTCCGTGGTGTTCCCGCGTTCTGTCTGGTAGTGCAGTTCTGTGTTACTCTCAGACTTGCTATTGAAAGGTCATGTTTAAAATCAAATTTACAGGGCAATTAAGAATTCTTCCTAAGTTTAAAAGAAAGGTAATCATTGATGCATTACCTCATCCAGAAATGTAGTGGAATTATCTAAGACAAAACGATACTTTTTTAATATATATATTCGACTGAGTGTTTGAGTTCGTGTTATATAGGAAGTTGAAAACAGTATTTTTTTTTTTTTTAAGAGACAGAGTCTTACTTTATCACCCTCGGTAGAGTACTGTGGCATCACAGCTCACAGCAACCTCCAACTCCTGGGCTTAAGCAATTCTCCTGCCTCAGCCTCCCGAGTAGCTGGGACTACAGGCGCCCGCCCCAGTGCCTGGCTATTTTTTTTGACGCATTTGGCCGGGATCGGGTTCGAATCTGCCACCCTCGGTATATGGGTTCAGTACCCTACCCACTGAGCCACAGGTGATGCCCTGAAAACAGTAAAACAGTAATTTCAAACTACATTTCATTGAAGTGTTTTCTCTTTTGGTAGATGTATCTAAATTGCTGCAAGTTTGCACCAGTCACGGGCTATTTTGTAAGACATACTGATGTCACAGTGGTTCAGTTGCTAATCAATATGCCGTTTGGGAAAGTACATTTTATTTTTATTTATTTTATTATTATTTTTTTTTTCTGTTTTACAGTTTGGCGAGGCTGGGTTTGAACCCGCCACCTTTGGTATATGGGGCCGTCGCCCTACTCAATGAGCCACAGGCACCACCCAGGAAAAGTACATTTTAAACTTTGAAAACTTTTATGGTTCTCCACTTTTATCCATGATATCTAACTCTCCAAATTCAAAATAAAAATTACAGAATATAGACCTATTTAGATCTAACAAAAACATTTTCTTAACTATCTTCTAACACTCAAGTAAACAAGTATATCCCATAAGCATTGCTTTTTTTTTTTTTTGAGACAGAGTTTCACTCTGTTTCCCTCAGTACAGTGCCAGTAGAGTGCTCTAGCTGCACAGCTCACAGCAATCTCAAACTCTTGGGCTCGAGGGATTCTCTTGCCTCAGCCTCTAAAGTAACTGGGACTACAGGCACCTGCCACAATGCCCAGGTAGTCTTTCTATTCTATTTTTAGTAGACACAATTTCTTGCTCTTACTCATGCTGGTCTCCCAACTCCTAAGCTCCAGCAATCCATCTGCCTTGGTCTCCCAGAGTGCAAAAGATTACAGGTGTGAGCCACTCATGCTGGCCTGCTCTTTGTATTTTTAATAGCAAAGCTTTTATCCAGCTCGGGTGCCTGATGCCTGTAACCCTAGCACTCTGGAAGGCTGAGTTGGGAGGATCCCTTGAGCTCAGGAGTTCAAGACAAGCCTGAGCAAGAGTAAGATCTCCTTTCTGCCAAAAATTAAAAGAAAAATAATAGCTGGGCATTGTGGCTGTTGCTACTACAGAGGCTGAGGCAGGACCAGCACTTAAACCCAGGAGTTTGAGCTTGCTGTGAGCTAGGCAGACGCCCCTGCACTCTAGCCTGGGCAACAGAGTGAGACTCTGTCTCTAAATAAATAAATAAAAATAAAATAAGAAAAGTGATGGATCCCGGAGTTATATATCCTTTTCAGTGTTATCTTTGAAAATTTGTGTACCCTTCTGGTTGAATCCTTACCTATTATTTTATCTTTATTATTATGTTTAGGATTATTTGCAAGTATCAACAACTTTGGGGAAGATAACTCTCCCTTTCTTTCTCTCTAACACACAAACAGTACTGCCTTCTTTAAAATATTTTTCCCAGTTCATAACTTATCATGGTAAACTGGTAGACAGCTTTATTCCAGTGCTTTATATGTATATAACATGATACAACACGAAGACAAGTTCAATGTTTTGGGTTTTTTTTAACTACACAGCCATTCCCTATGTATTGTACGTGAACTGCAGACCTTGGAAATGGCTCACAGGAAGCATCACCTTGAGGAACACAAACTGCCCTACTTCTTCTTTGGCAAATTTAAACGCTATGATCAAAGCCAGCAATTATTCTTCTTTATTAACAGCTATGAAGGGCCTATTTGTTTCTATGTCAGTGCTTACTATATTAATCTTGTTTTTTTTTTCTTTTTTTTTTTTTTTGCACTTTATGGCTGGGGCCGGGTTTGAACCCACCACTCCTCTGGCATATGGGGTCAATGACCCACTCCTTGAACCACAGGTGCCGCCCAATCTTGGTTTTATTGAGTACCAAAATAGGAACTTGCTAGTGCCTCTCCATATTGCTATGTTATACAATTGCAGGACTAGGTACAGCTCTTTCCCCAAACCCGGAAACATAATTTTGGTAGAACTATCAATTCACACACATAGAAATTAAATAAAATATAAAACTAACATGTGTTCGGCATATTTGCAGTTTACTTTATTGAGAATATGGTCACAATTAAATGAGCAAAGATAATGGTTGTACCATTATACTGTAATATCTATAGTGAATGCTTTATTTGCTATCTAGATTAAATACACACTTATTTTTTAAAGTGCAAATTAACATAAAGTCCTCAGAAACCATCATATTACATTTATCTTTTTTTTTCAGAGACAGAGTCTTACTTTATCACCCTTGGTAGAGTGCTGTGGTGTCACAGCTCACAGCAACCTCCAACTCCTGGGTTTAGGCGATTTTCTTGCCTCAGCCTCCCTAGTAGCCGGGACTACAGGTGCGTGCCACAATATCTGGCCATTTTTTTGTTGCAGTTTGATAGGGGTTGGGCTCGAACCCACCACCCTCAGTATATGGGGCTGGCTGGTGCCCTACTCACTAAGCCATGGGCGCCGCCCCATATTACGTTTAAATAATAAAGTTGATATGCATCCCTCTTTTTGGGCTCTCAGTTTTTTTAAGAAATACTTTTTAGGTTATATCAGATAGATTTATTGAGATATAATTCACCCATTTAATGAGCACAATTCAATGGTTTTCAGTATATTCACAGAGTTGTACAACCATGACCAACATAAACTTTAGAACAGTTTGTAGTTTCCTATTTGACAGGAAACTTCCTAATTCTGACTGTCCAGTCTTGGAAACCTCCTTAGTTGCCCATTTCTGTACTGTGGCTTTGAGATTCAGCCCATTTTTTATTTTTTAGCCCAGGCAATTATTCAGTAATACATTTAATGTTGTTAAGATTGTTTCCTTTTAAGATAGCAAGGCGGGGCGTGGTAATCACCTGAGCTCACGGATTTTGAGACCAGCCTGAGGTAGAGCAAGACCCTGCCTCTAAAAACAGCCAGGCATTGTGGCAGGTACCTGTAATCCCAGCTACTCGGGAGGCTGAGGCAAGAGGATCACTTGAGCCCAGGAGAGTCTGAGGTTGCTGTGAGCTATGACGCTACGGCACTTTACCCAGGGGTGACAAAGTGAGACTCTGTCTCAAACAACAAAAAAATTAAGATAGCTGTTAAAGGTTCTGTTCTCTGTCACAGACTAGAAACAACAAAAAAGTAACAGCAGATTTAAAAAAAAAAAAAACAAAGAGAAATTCTAAAACCAAACAAAATTGGAAGAAAAAAATCTTGGAGAGACCAAAAATAATTGAAACATACAGAAGAAAAGGTAAAATAAATAGGGTACGGTTAGAAGTTTCAACATTTTTTAAATTGGAGTCTCAAAGGGAAAAATATCAATATTGAACCAAAGAAATATTTGCAGAGGCAATGGCAGACAATTTAAAAAATCAATTTTAAAACTTAGTAAGAAATTCCTACAAAGTCCAAGGAGAATGGATAGGTAGAAAAGAACATCAATTAGAGTGAAAATGTTTCCTTTAGCAGGTACAACAGAAACCAGCACACAACGAAATGATAAAAGTCACCCATGTTCTTAACAACATATGGATAGTTAGGCGTTTTTGTTTTAATTTCAGCCATTCAGATGAGTGTTTGGGTGTTTAAAAGTATCCTATGACAAAAAAATAAAATAAAAGTATCCTATGACAAGTTTTAATTTGTATTTCCCCAAATAATAATGATATTTAGAAACGTAATACATTTATTAGCATTTTGGGTCTCTTCTTTGTGAAGTGCCTTTTGCACTCCTTGTCCATTTAAAAAATTGCCTTTTCGGCTCGGTGCCTGTGGCTCAAAGGGCTAAGGTGCCAGCCACGTACACCTGAGCTAGCGGGTTCGAATCCAGCCTGGGCCCACCAAACAATGACGGCCGCAACCAAAAAAAAAATGGCTGGATGTTGTGGCGGACGCCTGTAGTCCCAGCTACGTGGGAGGCGGAGGCAAGAGACTCGCTTGAGCCCAGGAATTAGAGGTTGCTGTGAGCTATGATGCCACGGCACTCTACCCAGGGTGACAGCTTGAGGCTCTGCCTCAAAAAAAAAAAATTGCCTTTTCTTTCGTTTGCTATTGAGGAAAAATTTCAGAGTACATGGTCTTCTTAAGCACATGTTGAAAATTTATAAAATGTAGCTATATAATCATGAAGCAAATCTCAATGAATTTCAAGGAAACAACATAGGGTTTTTTCTCTTATCATTAGAAAACTGCCTTAAAAATCAATATAAAAAGATAACTAAGCTCCCCATCATGTTTGATAAAATATCAATTTAAAATTAGCTATGGGCTCAGATTGTATATGAAACCAGAACATTGTGCCCCTTGATTGCACTAGTGTACGCAGCTATGATTTAATTTAAAAACAAAAAGAGGCTTAGGAAGGCAATGAGAAAACACACCCAATTGACACCTGACTCCATAGAGGGTCAGATTACTTTAAAAGACAAATTTATCACTCAAGTGGCTCCAGACATTCAAAGAAAACTCTGGAAATTGGCCCTAGGCCCAGACCATAACCTGGAAAATCTTCTCAAAATGGCCACTATGGTCTTTTATAATCGAGACCTGGAGAGAAAGGAGGAAGAAGAGAGAAAGGAACAGAAAAGAATGACAGCTCTAGTAATGGCACTCCAACAAACGAGCAACCTTCAGGGGCAGAGGGAAACCAGAGGAGCTAAAAATAAGTGCTTCCAATGTGGTCAGACTGGCCACTTCAGAAAAGACTGCCCCCAGCAGCACCACTGGCTGGGCAAGCCACCTGGCCCCTGTCCAGAATGTTAGGGTGACCACGGGAGGGTGACCTGTCCCTGGAGGCAAAGGCCTCCTGGGACAGTGACCCCATCAGAGCCCAAACTGGACTGAGGGTGCCGGGGGAAAATTCTCATGGTTCCAGCTTGTGTCATCACCCCTCAAGAGCCCCAGGTTTGCCTTATAGTGGAGCGCCAGGAGGTAAAATTTCTTTTGGACACCCGAGCAACCTTTTCTGTACTTCTCTCTAACCCTGGTCTTTTATCTCCCAAATCCATAACTATACAGGAGGTGTCTGGACAGCTGGTTCCCAAATTTTTCTCTCAGCCTTTAAGCTGCAATTGGGATGACTTGCTGTTCTCTCATGCCTCCCTAATCATGCCTGAAAGTCCTGTTCCCCTTTTGGGGAGGGACACACTAACTAAAACAGGAACTTTTCCCTCCTGGAGATCTAGTCATAATCAAAACTCTTCCCTCTAATTCACCTCCCCTGACCCCAACTTGGGAAGTCCCCTTTCCTGTTATCTTGTCTTCTTCTACTGTTAAAGTTATAGGAGTCGATCCCTGCATACATCTTTCACAAGTAAAATCCTGGAACCCTCCATCTTCTACAGAGGCAGACAATGAAGACAGCCAACCACAGACCACCTACATATTGTCAGCCAAAAGAAAGTTTGAAGTTATCATTTAGGAAACAGCAAGAAAAATCCTAACATGGTTTTCTTTTAGCATCACTGAATCAGCGCTTCTGACCTGACGCTGTTCTACCTTTGCCTATTACTGATTACACTAATCAGATTTATGTTTTCCAGAAATGTCATCAAGCCACACGCAATAAAGATGGTTCCAGTCCATGAACCCCTGTATCACTATCCCTCCGGAGAAACCCTAACTGCCCCCTTCTATCATCCCCCGATTCAGCAGGAAGCAGTTAGATTGAGTCTTCGCCCCTTTTCCCTAACAGCAGTTAGAGTTTCTACTCAGAGAGGGAGAATTGATGCAGGACAATTGGCGCCCTAGTCAGCTCAGCGGGGCTGGCGGACCTGCCGCCTCCTCCTTGGTGGTGTTGGTGCTGCGGCAGCCAGCTGAAGAACCAGCGGGCTGGATGACAGGCAAGGAGGGGGACCTCCAACCCCCACCAGAGACTCCAATAGCCAAAAAGGCCGGACAACTGCCGAGGAGACACCTGTGCCTTGGTGTCTCCTTCACTTTATATTTAGGACTAACTGTGGAACCCCCATCTCCTATGCCTAGGTCAATTTCATGTGAATTTCCTAGGCCTCAATTCCATGAATGGACTGTATCCATTCACTGATACATTCATTCACTTTGCCCCTGGGGGGAAGGGACTGTGTTTATTCGTTCCCTGGCCAAGGAACCCATACACTTATATATATCCCAAGACTAAAAGCCTAAAGGGGAGACATGGAAAGACTGGGAGAGAAATGGAGAGAGCTTTTCTCTCCCTACTTGAGTTCTCTCTCTCTGCCAAGAGCTTTAGTATTTTCTGCATTCTTTTCTGTAAATAAATTCTGTCTTACCACTGGGGGAAAAAAAAAGAGAAAAGAAAAGAAAATGCCATGAAGGCTATGTTAAACAGTTTGATTGTATATGAAACCAGCACATTGTACCCCTTGATTGCACTAATGTATGCAGCTGTGATTTAATTAAAAAAAAGTAAAATTAGCTATGGGCTCCAAACAACATTACAATGGTCATTAGCACTTCAATGGTAATAAATTATACCTATAATAAAGATGATTATAAAATTATAATGAAAACAGAACATTGCAAAGCATATGAAACCTCAAAAGAGGGAAAGAAAGGAAGGAATATACAATAGGAGGTAATCAATAAAACCAAATATGGTTGATTATTTTAGAAAGCTAAACAGAAAAATGAAGAATAAGAATACCTACAAGCAATACAGCTTTTCAAATTTAGGAGACATCAAAAAATATAATGAGATGATACTATGAATAACTCTATAATAATAAACTGCAAAATTTAGATGAACTTGGTTAATCTAAAACTGGTTGAATGGTTGTATGACCATTAAATGAATTGAACCAATTAAATTATTTCCCCAAGAACACTTCAAGCACAGTTGGCTTCATTAGAGAATTACAACATTTGTGGAAAATATAAAACCAAGGTCTACAAAACTCTTTCAGGAAACAGAAATAGTTGAGGCAATCTCCACTACTGTCAAAAATAATACTCTTCTGTAAGCAGAAGGGATTCTCACTTATCACTCTCTCAGCTCCTAAAAGGGGTCTGGGCTCTTATTTTCCCTGAAGTATTACCTCACAATCAGTCTATTCTACAGTGTGACTTAGGAAATATTCTACATTACCTTGTAACAGTGCAAGGACAGATAAATTAGAGACATATTAAAGAAATAAGAGAACGTGAAACTCTGTTCATGCTCCTTCTTATCCCTATTCATTTCAATCTGATTTTTTTTCAGTTGAATGTGTTGTTGAGAGCATTCGTTCTATAGCTTTTAAGATTGTACCCATGCTCTGGAAATGGCAGTACAATACAAATACATTGAAATATAAACTTCAATTGATTTTTCATTCCCTAGTTAAATTCAGCCAACAAAATTTTGAGATCAGTAGTAATTTAAATAACTCCCTAAGTCAGTTTTGCTTTGGATATTCCTCTTATATACAGGGTAGAATAAAATAAAATAACCTGATAATTAAGAAATGTTATCACCAGGATTCCTATTATAAAATCTAGGGGAATTGTTGTGTCCTGTTTTTAAGTCATTGCAGTTTAAGGAGTGAAATTTAATAATCAGCATAGAAATGGCTTTCACAGTTATCTAAGGAAATAGGGAGAGCTAATAAGCAACTAACATGAAAAGACTAGCTTGCCATTTGTCAGACTAACCACTGATAAAAATAGTGAGCTCTTCAAGTACATGCTGTTATTAATCCCACAGGTTCTAGCAATGAAATCATTATAATGATGAACAGTCATTGTTAATGAAAATGAAGATTACACAGTAACTTCAACAAGGGAACTATTCATATAATAGAAAAAAAAAAATTGATTTTAATCTAATCAATGGACACCAGCATAGAGGTTGGTTTACAACAGTAAGTTATTTGACTTCTCGGGTGCCAGATGATGTTTTAGCATTCTGGGTGCTCTAGCCCTGCATGGGCGAAAACAAAAACAAGCTAGTAAGGATTAGGAAAATAAACTCTATTAATATAAAAATATAATACATAATTATATGCTTTTTTTTTTTTTGCAGTTTTTGGCCAGGGCCAGGTTTGAACCTGCCACCTCCTGTATATGGAGCCAGCACCCTACTCTTTGAGCCACAGGCACTTCCCATTTAAAAATTATACACAATTAGTTTACAATTAATTAGATCAATTAGTTTGGAAAAATGGTTTGATTTTGGAACCATGTCATGATCAAAACAATGGTATCCTTTTAAGAAGCCTCCATATGGAGTTGTAGTTATTCTAATTTCCATTGATGTGATGTATAAATTTAGGAAATGTGATATTTCAGTGGAAGTCCTTTCTCTAAAGACTTGGATAAGCGATTTGAATCTGTCACTAATTCAATCATTTTGTTATTTAATAATCTAGTTTTTTTCTTTTTTGAGACAGAGCCTCAAGCTGTCACCCTGGGTAGAGTGCCGTGGCGTCATGCCTCACAGCAACCTCCAAATCCTGGGTTCAAGTGAGTCTCCTGCCTCTGCCTCCCAAGTAGCTGGGACTACAGGCACCCGCCACAACGCCAGGCCATTTTTTGGTTGCAGCTGTCATTGTCGTTTGGCGGGCCCGGGCTGGATTCGAACCTGCCAGCTAAGGTGTACGTGGCTGGCGCTTTAGCCCGTTGAGCCACAGGCGCCGAGCCTTCTTAGTTTATTAATATAGGTACCTGTTCTTTATAATTAAGATTTCACTGTAATTTATCTTGAAATGATAGTTTAGGCATATTGTTTAGCAGGAAGACAAAGAGTTTTGCTTTATTCTTGGCTTTCTATTATTGTATTGATTCATATAAGCAAAATTTATAGAGTAGAACCCATATATGAAATCAAGCTATGATGTGTTAATTATATATTCCAAATCTCTGTATATGTTTCTTGTTATTTTACTGTATTATTATATTGGTAATGACTTCACAAATATTTTGCTTTTCAAAATTTTTATTTTTGATTGATAAATAATAATTGTGCATATTTAGGGATACAATGTGAAGTATAATTAATTGTGCCAGTTGCAATTGATAAACATTATATTTCATGTGGTACAATAGTTAAGATAATTTGTAGCTGTCAAATATCCATCCATAAATACATATAACAATATTGAAAACTGAAATTTTAGGCTGGTGCCTGTGGTTCAAAGGAGTAGGGTGCTGGCCCCATATGCAGCAGGTGGCAGGTTCAAACCTAGCCCCGGCCACAAAAAAACTGCAAAAAAAAAAAAAAAAGAAAAAGAAAAGAAAAGTGAAATTTTATAAACAGTTAAGAAATGGTATCCTATTTTCACATTATAATATACTTCTTTGATAAATTACTAATCCTTTTATAATTTCCCAAAGTAATTGGCTATCAAAGCATTTTAAAATGTAAATCTCAACTGCTTGACATTCAAGAGTATACATTGACACACATCCTAACCTCAGATAGGAAGATCCATAAGGATTTTGAAAAATGAAATATTTCACTTCAAGTATAATTTGCAGGAAATATGATATAGCAAAAGTAGAAGACTCCTTGATTAAGCATTCATTCCACGTTGAACAGTGGGTTATTCTATTCCATGTTGAACAGGAGCTGACAATAGGTCAACTTCTGGCAACTCAATGGAGATTTCAACTCTATTTTGCTTTATTTTACTGCAGGTAAAAATAGCTATTATTTCATAGGGCCTGATCTTGCAACTGGCTTAGGAAAACAACTCTGAAATCTTTTTATAAGCCCAAATAAGGATGTCTTATACCATTGTGCTGTGTAAGACTTTCAATGCTATTTTCCAGGAGGCTTACATACATTTCCTATTGCAAGAAATGGGCTTTAGCTTGTATCAATGCTTAGGAATATGATGATTCTTACACACAAAATCCAATTCCGTATAGCCCCTTCCATTTTGATCCCTAGTGGTGAGTTATAAGTGAAAATTTCTGAGAATCAAAATAAAATAATGCATTCTTTTTATCACTTTGTAAGTGAAAGTACGATCATAGCAGAAGGTGGGAGATATAAAGCATACACAAATATTTATTAATCCAGTTAAAATCTCAGTATTAAACAACTAGCTTTTTATTTTGCCTCTTAGGTCATGATTTTCTTTAGTAAGATACATGACTTCTCTTTAATGATCAGATTATATAGTTAAAGTCTTACAAGAAAGGTTATGATTAACATTTGAAGATATTTTCTGTCTCTTTTTGTTCCCCAGAGATAAAGAAAACTAAGGAATCAACTTGAAATCTTGAAGCATAGCTATGCTAGAGGTTTATGTGTATGTATGCATTCTCTCTTATAACAAATACCCGAAGCAATATGGGAGCAAATGGATTTAATGCCTCTGGTCCCCTCCTTATTTTTTTCCCATAATCAAGCATGTGCTCATCCCTTCATTATATATGGTAACATTAAATAAAAAGTATTAAATGTGACCAAGTATTTTTCATGTTATTATAAATTAGGTTGATTTATCAAGAAAATAGTGTAACATAGTATAGCTAAACAATAAGACAGATGCATAGTGCCTTTTATTTGTGTGTATAACCAGAGTTTGCTGATAATTATTTCATATCAAAAGCTTAAGCCTTTGTCAAACAGAATAGATTTCCAGTGCAATAATGTTTGTACACTGGGGATTTATGCAAATCTCAAATTACATAATGCCTTTATCTAGTCAATAATATATGCAATATTTCTATAGAAAATATAGTATTATATGACATTAGCACATTACGTAATTTAAAAATATGACTTAAGGCTGGCACAGCGGCTCACGCCTGTAATCCCAGCACTCTGGGAGGCTGAGGAGGGTGGATTGCTTGAACTCAAGAGTTTGAGACCAGCCTGAGCCAGAGTGGGACCCTGTCTCTAAAAATAGCAGGGTGTTGTAGTGGACACCGGTAGTCCCAGCTACGCAGGAGGATGAGGCAAGAGAATCACTTGAGCCCAAGAGTTTGAGGTTGCTGTGAGCTATGACCCCCATAGCACTCTACTGAGCATGACAAAGTAAGACTCTGTCTCAAAAACAAAAACAAAAGCAAAATTTTAAACCAATAATACAGGGCAGCACCCGTGGCTCCATGAGTGGGGCACCGGCCCCATATACTGAGGGTGGTGGGTTTGAACCCAGCTGGGGCCAAACTGGAAAAAAAAAAAAAGCCCAATAATATAGACATCAATCAAAAACTCTTCAGAAAATTAGTGTCTTTAATAAAAGGAGGTTTTTCCAGACTCTTGCGTACTCGCTTGTTTTTTTTTTTTTTTGTAACTACAGTTCTGTTCTCTTGACCATAGCCAGACTTCTCATACCATCTTCTCTCAACATGAGGCCATTATTATTATTATTATCATCATTATAATTTTGTGAGGTAGAGCCAAGTGTGGCTCCATTGTCTCAGGAGCCGCATATGAAAACTGATGTGACATAATTTATTCTTTGGTTGTGGTGGTATATATTTATGGTCAATATCTTTTCATTGTGTTCTATAACTTTTAAGTTGTCATTCTTATAACAAATAGAGATTGTTGTCCGTTAATTACTTGATCTGAGCATAATGTATCTTAATAATTTTAGAAGTGATTTTAAAAAGCTATTTGCAATTCCAAACATTTAGGGAAATTTTGATCCACCATCAAGTAGTATCTCTTCTCCATTCAGATCTCCAAAGTAGTTAATAAGTATGTATTACCTATAGTCAGTGAATGAAATGTTCAGAATTCTAAGTCTTAAGTTGTCAATCAAAAGTGTTGCTGTATTTTCTAATTATGTTGATTTTACAAAGCAATCAGATATAATGAGCTCTGGTTTTCAGCCCCTCTTAACTATTGCACTATTTCAATGATCTAATTTAAGTGTTGGCATTGGCGCATAGGTTCCCAAGAGGAGTACTTTGAAAGTGACTGTAGCAATATTCAGCAATGAGGTAGATGGCATCTTCCTTAGCATGAGTTCATGAGCTTAATTGTCAGACCTTCCTATACACTCAATTTGCCTGCCTGTAACTTCCTCTCATCTGGCAAACTAAACATCAGTTAAATAAAACTCCCTACTACTTTATACTTTCCCCCATTAACTGAAGAAAAGTCACACCCAGGGAAGATCAATTTAAATACTATATATTTGAGAAAAACCTCATGTGTACTAAGAAATCTAATTTCATTTCTTAAATCAAGTCACTCGTCTGTTGTCCAGGTCTATGAGACAACTATTTCTTCTTTTTTTTGTTTTTTGAGACAGAGTCCTACTCTGTCACCCTGGGTAGAGTGTCATGGTGTCATAGAACACAACCACCTCAAAATCTAGGGCTCAAGTGATCCTTCAGCCTCAGCCTCTGGAGTGGCTGGGACTATAGGTGCCCGCCACAATGCCAGGCTAGTTTTTCTATTTTTAGATAGATGGGAGATCTCACTCTTCCTCAGGCTGTCTGGAACTTGTGAGCTCAAGCAATCCACCCGCCTCCACCTCCCAGAGTGAGCCAGGGCACCCCACCTGAGACAAGTACATATTTAATGTAGTGGACTCTACTGATTCCCTGCCCCACCTCCCCTAGGTCCACCTGAATTCACCTGAAGTCGGGGAAGACAGATTACGGTACTCAGAAAACATCCCACTTCTAGTGCTTATATATCGATTCTCTGTCTCAAGGCTTTCTCCAACACCATGGGGGCTTGCTTTGTCCTAAGCAGGTACAAAATGGACATATAGGGAAGTTGATAAACTTGATTAAGTGTAGGGGATCCTACATCAATTTGGGATGACAACTGGTCGATAAGTGCCTCAGCATTTAAATCCTCTGGTGGGATGGTTCTGAGGTGGGCGCCAAGTAGTTTCTCAGGGGATCTGCAGTAGTGTTGAGACCCATCAGCCCACAGTGAAAGCTCCTGTTAATGTACGCTTAATTAGTAGCACTAGGATCATTTGAAGAGGCTGGAAAGAATTACATGGGTCCTAGGTCTACGTGTGTAAAAACACAATCAAAATAAGCCTATAGTAGAATTATATAAAAGAAATAAATCAAAGTTCATTTAAAAATTTCCTGGCTAAATTACTTTAGCTACTGACTGAATTCTACAAGACTGAAGGAACAGAGACATATATTTGTCTCTCTTTCCCCACTTTCTTCCTTGTGCTTCTTGTGATCAACTCCCAAATAAGGTACCTGCAGCCAAGCCCTTGTTTCAGCATCTGCTTTTGAGGAGCCCAAAGGAGATGTGTTGTCATTAGCCAAGACCAATGACAGTTGGCTAAGAACCAACTGATTATCTCATTCTTTTTTTTTTTTTTTGAGACAGAGCCTCAAGCTGTCACCCTGGAGAGAGTGCCTTGGCATCACAGCTCACAGCAACCTCTGATTCCTGGGCTCAAGCGAGTCTCCTGCTTCTGCCTCCCAAATAGCTGGGACTACAGGTGCCTGCCACAATGCCTGGCCATTTTTTGGTTGCAGCCGTCATTGTTGTTTGGCGGGCCTGGGCTGGATTCAAACCCGCCAGCTCAGGTGTATGTGGCTGGCGCCTTAGCCCATTGAGCCACAGGTACCGAGCCTGATTATCTCATTCTAATTTCACAGGAAAAAACCCCCAAAGTTATCAGAATAATACTGCCAGTACTATTCATTTACACCTACCTACCTGCTTTGTAACCACAAATACTCTTACTTTTTTCTATTACAGGGATGAATTATCTAATTCCCTACCTCTTCCTTTTAACCAGGCTCTAATATCTGTTTAAGGACTTTGTTTTTACAATTCTCTCATACTTTTTTCATACACAAGTAACGACTTATTTGTAATTTTCCCTATTATCATTTCTACTGAAACATATGAGATAATTTTCATCTAAAGTAAAAAAAGAACATTTTCCTTAACTTTGTATCCTCTTTATTATATATATATATATACACACACACACATACACATATTGAGACAGAATCTCAAGCTGTCGCCCTGGGTAGAGTGCTATGGCGTCACAGCTCACAGCAAC
Organism: Arctocebus calabarensis; assembly: GCA_963573935.1. Lineage (NCBI taxonomy): Eukaryota > Metazoa > Chordata > Mammalia > Primates > Lorisidae > Arctocebus > Arctocebus calabarensis. Next base: position 13,231 of record CAUYON010024805.1, on the reverse strand, counting down.
CTCCAACTCCCAGCCTTAAGCAATTCTCTTGCCTCAGCCTCCCAAGTAGCTGAGACTACAGGCACCTGCCACAATGCTATCCTTTGGTTGTAGTTGTCATTGTTGTTTGGCAGGCCTGGGCTAGATTCGAACCTGCCAGCTCTGGTGTATGTAGCAGAGCTACAGGTGCTAAGCCATGGCCTATTTATATTGAGCAATCTTGGCTGCTTAATCACAAGCATCCTCATCATTTCATCCAATTGATTGTAGTACACACCTGTTGTAATCGACCGACCAGTTTCATGAAGCAGTAGTGGATAATCCCAGCACTGGACCACCATACAGACACTAGTAGCTTTTTTTGATGATATATCAAAATATATTTGGTCTTGGACTGTGTTTCTGCACTTCGTCTTTACCTTGACTATTGTGCCAAATGTTTGCAATTGTTAAAAGTAATCCATATTTCATCATGATGTAACAATCATGTAGAAATGCTTAACCTTTATGTCATGACAGAAAAGAAAGGCAAGTTTGAGATAATTTCTCTTCTTCTGATTGTTTAATTTCTGCAGAACCTATCTATACAGATCCTTTCCCTTGCTGATTTGTTTTAAATGGTCCAATATTGTTGGAATAGTAACATCAAACCTTGCTGCTAATTCACATGTAGGTTGAGATGGATCTGCTTCCACTACAGCTTTCAGCTCATCAGTATCCAACTTGGTCTCAGGTCACCCATGTGGCTTATTTTCAAGATTAAAATCACCAGAACAGGCTTGGTGCCTGTAGCTCAGCAGCCAGGGCGCCAGCCACATACACAGGAGCTGGCGGGTTTGAACCTAGCCCAGGCCTGCCAAACAACAATGACAACTATGACCAAAAAATAGCTGGGTGTTGTGGCAGGTGCCTGTAGTCCCAGCTACTTGGGAGGTTGAGGCAAGAGAATCACTTAAGCCCAAGAGTTGGGAGGTTGCTGTGACGGTGACGTCATATCACTCTACAGAGGGTGACATAGTGAGACTCTGTCTCACAAAAAAAAAGAATGAAGATGTACCTTCACAATAAAAAAAGCATCCAGATGAAATGTCAGAGATATCAACTGTCAAACTTAGTACTTAAGGGAATTGGACATTTCTTACTTAATAACCTTACTAGTTGTTTGTCTCTCCATTGCTCAGGGTTCTCCATTACAGAGGATTGGGAATCCTCCCTAGCTAGTTTAAGCAGAAAGGGTTTCTTCAGAGTGGACATTATCTTTGGGAGGACCAAGGTGGCAAGAACATTAGACAGGGAAAATTCCTTTCCAGTTCTGTGGCTGACACTTGCAGCTTGGTAGCTGAGACTAGGAGAGCCTGCACCTGGGCTGTCCCACAAGAACCAAATGTCACCACCATTGTGTCCATCCTCAGCCAAAGCTGTTTCCACCTTGTGAGGTGCATGTCTTTGCCACACCTGCTCAAGGAACCCGAGCACTGAGGGCGTTTGGCTCAGCAGCAGATGGAGGTACTGCGGGGCCAGGACAGGTGCTAAGCCAGCCCATCATCCTCGGCCCCATCTGTCCTCTGCAGCCTGGTAATTCCAAGAGTAGCCATCTCCCTGCACACCTCTCTGAGTGTGTCTCTCCTGGGTCTTTTGTCCTATATTTTGGGGAATGTTTCAAAGATTATAAAAGACCTCAGAATTTGTGATTAACATCAATTCGGGCAGTGTCAGAGCCATTTCCCCTTTTGTCCTTTATTAGGAGGCAAAACCAGGAAGGAGAGGAAAGAGCAGATTAAGAACACAAGTTGAAGGTGACAAAGTCCGGCTGCCGTGTGAGGCCTGAGTGTCTGTGAGAAACGGGAGCTGGAAAGAAGGAAGGTCCTCCATGCCCTCCCCATTGCTGTGGGCCAACAGTTTTTATAAGGGGGGGGTTTGTGCTCTATATTTGGGATTGTCCCCTCAACACAGGCTGTGGGCAGGACTTTCGAGGTAGGTTCAGACTTTGGGCAGTCTCACGTAGGGTGGATTCCTTGAACAAGGGTCCACAAATATATTCTCAGGGGTCTGTAAATTCTCTATGGGAATTTCAAATTTGGGGGTTCTCATGTCTATGATGATCCAAAGAATTAATAAGACACATATCTAAACGACCACCTTATAACTTCATATTCTCATACATCTTTTGTTTTTGAATTATTTAATAGTTGATAATCTACTGTCATGTGCAAAAGAAAATGTACATGTTAGTTATGGGCTGTGATAACAGGACACAGGCCTGTGGATCCACCCCCAAAATTATGAAGCTGGACCTCACCCACATCACTGCAATTTGTGGCTCCTTCCTCCTGCCCTAGTCCCTGCTACCCTGAACAAACCCCTCTCTGAATTTGCTTCATATCCGCTTACTTTGTATATTTTTACCCCCCCACATGTGTGTTACACATTGTTTTGGTTATTGTGAGCTTAATGAAATGGTGAAATGAGCAGTGTCCGTGGCTCAGTGGCTAGGGCGCTGGCCCCATTTACCGACCTTGGTGGGTTCGAACCTGGCCCTGGCCAAACTGTAACAAACTGTGGTGGCGGGCCCCTGTGGTCCCAGCTACTCCAGAGGCTGAGGCAAGAGAATGCCTAAGCCCAGGAGTTGGAGGTTGCTATGAGCTGTGACACCACAGCACTCTACTAAGGGCAATAAACTGAGACTCTGTCTCTAAAAAAAAAAAAGAAAGAAAGAAAGAAATGGTAAAATACACTGCATTCTTCTGTGACAGTCGTCCGGTTGTGGGAGTGTCAGGGTTGATGAATGCAGCTTCAGTTCGCTCATTTTCACTTCATGCATCCACAAACTCTCTGCCTGTTCTTACTGGGCACCCTTCGGCCGTGTCTTGATTGTGGCCACTGGGGATCCCGTGGCCTTGAGCACCTTGCCTGGTGTTCTTGGAGACCCTCACAAGGGGGGTCGTCCAGGGCGGGTCCCAGGAGTGGAACTGACAGAATTTACGGCCTAAATAAGGTATATGATCTTCTCCTTTACAGACTGCTTTCCGCAGTGGTCATGCGGCCTCCTAATTTGGGGGTTAAGAGAACCCGAAAGGCTCACCCGAGTTTGAACAGGTAAAAACTGGGGAAGCAGCGCTGGAGCCCGGGCAGGACCCCAGGCCACGCGCTGGCCCTCGGAGTGGCCCAGCTGCCGCGGAGTCACCTGTACCCGGACACGGGGCGACGGTGGACTCGATATTTCTCAGTGATTTACAAATAGCCTACGAGGTAGGTACTATTGCTATCACCCTATTGCCAGGGTACTCTCCCCCTTCGGGGGGCAAACTGAGGCATGAATAAGTCAAATAACTTGCAAAGGTCACACAGAGCTGGGACTTGAACCCAGGCAGTTTGGTTGCCGCAGCTAAGTTCTGAGGGACCGTGGCAGGGCTCCTGACTAAATAGATAAACAGACAAAAGTCCCAGGAGTCGCGCCCTTGAGGACACATCTTACTGGGGGAATTGACACTCATTCATTTATTCATCAGGAGAGGGGTGGAGCAGCTCGTGGCTGCGTACGGGAGGGGTAGGGTGAGGTAGGGCGCGGCGGGGGCAGGGGGGGAGACCGCTGGGCCGCGGATTCTGAACACTGAGGGGTGGGCGGAGGGTGGCTGGAGGCTGGGGCGGGGTCTGGTATTAGCATATCCAAAATATGGAACCACAGACTAGGGAGACAAAGCCTGGCAATGCTCTAAGGTGGCTGCTGTGCGAATCTGGAGTCCCGCGTGGACGGCCAGGGCACCTCAGGCATGGGTGGTGGGCGCGCTGCAGAGAGGATAGGGCTGCGCTGAGGAGCTAGCACAGAGGGGCCTGTCAACAGAAGAGGACACTTGCACTGTCCTCTCCCCTCCACAGATGAGAAAGACACCTGGAAGTCCAGCTGTATAAAACGGTGTACTAAGGGGCAGAGGTGCTAAATCTTTCATATGTTTGCCCAAACATTTGCTGAGCTTCATCTGTGTCAAAAACTGGGCATGGTCTAGAGCAGGGGCTCACACCTGTAATCCTAGCCCTCTGGGAGGCCGAGGCAGGAGGATTCTCTGACCTCAGGAATTCCAGACCAGCCTGAGCAAGAGCCATACCTAGCTCTACTAAAAATAGAAAAATCAGCCTGGCATTATGGCACATGCCTGTAGTCCCAGCCAGTTGGAGGCTGCAGCAGAAGGATCTCTTGCTCAGGATTTTGAGATTGTTGTGAGCTAGGCTGAGGCCATGGCACTCTAGTGTGGGCAACAGAGAGAGTCTCTGTCTTAAAAAAAAAACAAACAGAACCCCAAACAAAACCAAACAAATATGGGGAAGTTGCCTCAATAATAGTAATAACAATAATAATATAAGAATCATGGTGACTGGCATTTGTTGAGGTTGTCAAGAACTATGTTAGGGACTTCAATGTAGCATGCTAATTCTCACAACCCCCCATTTCCCATCTCCTAGTATTTTACAGAGAAAGAAACTGAGGTTGCCCTTACCTAGAGTTATTTGGCTAGAGCCACTTAGGGTTAGAGTCAAGCCCCAGACTTGACCCAAAGGGGGCCTCGCTTTCCTTACCAGGCCCATTTCGAAAGAGGGCTGCCCAAATGTTTACCTTGAGCTGACAACATTTGTGTAGCCCATACGGCTGATAGCTGGGCAGGCCTGTACCCGGGACCCCCCCAAACTTGCTAATAAGAGTCAGGTGGCTGGGAAATGGAACAGAAGCTCAGAGAAGGACAGAGTCACAAGATGAGACTCTGGTTCAGTCTAGGGTTGGACTTCTGGTTTTGAATACCAATACTCCTCCTTATTAGCTGTGTGACTCCAGACAAGTTACTCAACCTCTCTGTGCACATTTCTTGTGTGCAAAATGGAAATATTCATAGGACCTACCTCATAGGGCTGTTGTAAGGAGTAAGTCAGGAAGCTCAATGAAGCATTGAAACAGAGCTAGTCAGGCAGTGAGCACTCAGCAGGCGCCAGCTCTTGTCACTACTGAAGGATGAGGAAGTTATCCAAGGGGGAATCGCAGGACTGGGGGCTGGTGCTGGACCCACCTGGGGGCCTTCCAGGTCCTCATGGTGGGGGAGCAGAGGCCACAGAGGCACCAAGCCTGAAACACTGCTGTGGGAGGCGGCGCTGCCCACCCTGACTGTTCCTGCTGGAACCTGGGTGCCTGACCTGGCACCGAGGGAGGCAGGGGTATCTCAGAGCCACTTGGGAATTGGCCTGAGAAGTCTGCGCTTCTGAGGGCTGAGGGCCTGGAGAATCAACCTCTGGGCCTCAGCCCTGGCAGTAGGTGGAATGTTTGAGGGCACGGTGTGGAAGCATTTTCATGTCTTCTCAATACATAATCTGGGATTAGATACCCATTCACATGATCTTTGCCCATTCTTGCCTGAAGCCACTAAAGTCTGAGTTAATAAATACTGGAGGAAATGGGCTGAGCCTGCTGGGGAGAGCCTTTGCCCAGGCAGCCTAGCCCCCACGCGGCTTCCCTTCTCCAGTGCTATCCCACTTCAGTCCCAGAAGTCCTTGCCTGGATACTAAGTTAGCTGGTCACCAGTTACCCTTAATGGCAGGGATGGTCTGTCATTCCTGAGTCTAAGTCCTATTTCCCCCAACTGCTTGTCTCAATGGATTGTCCTAAATCTTAGGACTAAACTACTTGTCATGTTTGAAGCAAAATGCCCTACAAGGTTCTCAAAGTGCTCCCCAGACCAGCACTATCGGCATCACCTGGGAACTTAGACCTGCACATTTTCACTCCAGCCCTACTGGGGGCAGGCTCTGCGTTCTGCTTCACAAGCCCCTCCGGGGATTTCGTCTTGCACTCCGAGGAGTCCCAGTAAATCCAGAGGGGTGTGCTTGCAGCTGGGGCTCTTTCTGTGGTTGTTTCTTCATCTGGAAACCCAATGTGACAGCACTTTTCTTATCTTTATCTCAGGATTGGTGTAAAAATCAGCACAATGCTACAGATGAGAATTTTTTAGATGTGTTAAGTGCCTCGCAAATGATGTTAATACTGCCTGTCAGCTGCTTCCCACATAAGCAATCTAAGAATGTCAGAGCAGGGGGCTTTAACCCAGAGGTTTCCCCCTTGGAGCCCTCAGACAGTTCCTTGGGGTCCTGGAAGCTCCTATGATTATGTGCAAAACTGAGTGGAAAGCTGGGTGTGGTGGCTCACACCAGTAATCCTAGCATTCTAGGAGGCCAAGGTGGGTAGATTGCCTGAGCACACAGGTTTGAGACCAGCCTGAGCCAGAGGGAGACCCCTGTCTCTAAAAATAGCCCGGCATTGTGGGAGGCACCTGTAGTCCCAGCTATTTGGGAGGCTAAGACCAGAGAATTGCTTAAGCCTAAGAGTATGAGTTTGCTGTGAGCTATGACGCCATGGCACTCTACCAGGGCGGCAAAGTGAGAATCTGTCTCAAAACAAACAAACAAAAACTGAGTGGAAAGATGCATTTTTTGGAGAAACCATTCATACATGGTCCACATCAGATTCCCCAAAAGCCAAGAACACTGATGGCCTCTATACAACCCCAGCCACGGCTGACGTATGACCTTCTTAAAAATGGCAAAGAGTTCATGGCAGCCATTTTTAAGGTTAGTGTTGGTTAAGGAGGGGCAATGGCACCAGGGCTAAAGGGCCAAATATAGAAAGCTGCACAGCCAGCCTTGTCTGAACCTGGACCCAGGCCCCCAGGGGCTTTCCACATTTGCTAATGAATAATTGACTGTGCACACTTCACCCTCTTTGGCTTTCAGAGTCCTCAGTGAGAGGCAGGGCAGGTGAACACAGGGAGCACTTACTCTGGGTCAGCTGCCTCGCAAGTTTTCCACCCAATTTATAAATGACAACCCTGAGGCAGGAAGGGAAGTGACTTGCCCAAGGGGAGGGGTGGAGGTGGGATTCTCAAGTATCTGTGATTCAGAGCAGCCTGCAGTCACGTCTCAAAACAGGTGCAAGACTGTGGGCCATTGGAGTAAGGGGCATAAGGTCATGGGATAGTGGTACCTGAGAGATACCATGGAACATGACGGAAAAGACAAACTGTTTTTAATAAACAGCTTCTCAAAATGTGATCTATCCACACAATGGATTATCATTCAGCCCCCAAAACGAAGAAAATTCTGATGTGTGACGACAGGGATGAATCTTGAGGACATGATGTTAACTTTAATAATCCAGTCACAAAAGGACAAATATTGTCTATGATTCCACTTACAGACAGAAAGCTGAACAGAGGTGCCAGGGGCTGAGGGAGGAAGAATGGGAATTAGCACCTAATGGATGTGAGGGCTTGTTTTACCAGATGGAGATGGATTCCAGAACATCCTGATGGTGCTGGCTCGCAACCACTGGGATGTATTAACCACCACTGAATGGTGTGCTTATAAATGCTTTAAGAAGGTAAATCTTGTGTCATGTGTATTTTACCACAATTTAAAAAATTGGAGAATAAAAAGGCTGCCAAGTGGACCCAGAGCCCTTCACATCATGCAGCCCTCCTCCCCCACCCTCCAGCCTACTGACTGGCACAGAAGTGGCAGCAGGCACACGGGGGACCCGCCTGCTCTCAGCAGCTCTCAGTCTAGTCCCAGGATCTCCCCACACAGCCCACACATCTCCATCCTTGACCTTGTCACTGCATGCACAGCACAGCAGCCACTCCTGGGGACCCCACCAGGTGAGACATTTCTCAGGTGGACCTGTTTATACTAGGAGAAAGCGCTCTCTTGACAAACTCCTACTGAATTTTTTTTTTTTTTTGAGACAGAGTCTCACTATGTTGCCCTCCGTAGAATGCCGTGGCACCACAGCTCTCAGCAACATCAAACTCTTGGGCTTAAGTGATTCTCTTGCCTCAGCCTACCAAGTACCTGGGACTACAGGTACCCAGCTATTTTTTGTTGTAGTTGTCATTGTCGTTTTAGCTGGCCCGGGCAGGGTTCAAACCTGCCAAGTTTGGTGTATGTGGCTGGTGCCATAACCACTGTGCTACAGACGCTGAGCCTCTTCCTACTGAATTCTTAATAAACATGGCCACGTTCTACTGGCAGAGATGGGACCAGCTGTCCATAAGGCTGGAGACAATAAAGACAGCATCAACACAGGACATTGAATTAAGTTTCATTTATTCTAGGGCAAACTCAAAAGGGTTGTTTTTTTTTGTTTGTTTGTTTTCTTTTGTAGCAAATCCTAGCACATTATTAACAAAAAAACTGTACATTTGCCGTGATACACTTGAAAGTGAAACAAGATATAAATACAGATATGGATGTAACATGAAAAAGCCCAAAAAACCCAAAAAACAAAAAACCCACCCAACCTGGGGTGTAGGGACCTGGGGTGTGGGGACCATGCGTGTGAACACAGCTCCAACAAAACTATTCTGGTGGCTGACATTTTTCAGAGCATTTCTTTTGTCATTTCCAAAGATTGTTAGCAAAGTCCCGGTGGGATCCTATAAAGTTTATATTTGCTGTCCTTTAAAGTATAACATTATGCTTGATAAATAAAGGGTGGCAGGGAAAGAAAAAGATTTAGGAGACAAAATAGGTTGCACTATCTGCACAGGGTGGTAAGCTAGTGAGGCGCATAGAAAAGGCAGGTCCTGGCATCTGCCGCAGGTCCGGGAAGCACACACAGTGCACTTGAAGGTGGCCGCGTGCCCGGAGGACCCGGCCACACCCTGCACAGACCCTGGCTGCAGAGGCAGCAGCTTGAAGGAAGCAAGTCAGACCAACTGGTCCCCTAGCAGTGGGGCACAGGCGTTTCAAGCCCTGGACAGTCAGGCAGTCAGGGGAGGCAAACACAGTCATGGGTACTTTTCTCTTTGTGTTCTGTTGTTTTGTCTGAAAAGGGGCCCTGGAGGGAGGTGGCAGCAAGGCAAGGCAGCTGCAGCTGTCAGGTGTGGTGGGGGGCGGTGGGCGCAGCCACCCTCCCAGTGAGGTGATGGTGACATGCGAGTCTCCTTGGTGTGGCAGGCAGCAGTTTTCAGACCGAGGCCAAGAGATCTGCGAAGTGACTACATCTCTAAGTCAGGAGATCGAAGACTGGGCAAGTGACATTCGAGGCTAGCCCTTTGTGAGTACAGCGAGGACATCAGGCAATGCTCGAGATCCTTCCCAATGACACTGAGAGCTTGGTGACCTTCTAAGAGTCAGCGCTCAAGGAGAACAGTGTTCCTAAACTGCAGCTAGCATACATACAAGAACTCATCAATAACCGAGCCAGACACACATTTCTGCAACAGAGGAGTAACCGAAAAACATCCTGGCTCACTTGTAGAGTAGAAAAAAGAAATACTTGAAATATTAACAAATAGCATTTATCAACGAAAGTAAGGCCTGGTCATAACTAGTTTTGAGCCAAAGTCAATAATATCTCATCACTTAAAATACACTCCTGAAGTTCCCTAACAGTAGCAGTGGGGTCCTGCAGTTGTGTAAGACGCCCCCGTGCACATCACACAGACAGCAGTGACTGTCCCTGGCTCCACTGCTCCTGGGCATTATGGGGGCATACATTTTCAGTGCCTATTTCCAGATAAAATCTCTACCATTCCCAACTTCCCACATCAATCTAGAGGGTCAGAAGCAGAAGGGGGTGGGGGATTCTGTAGAAATCAGCAGTGAGAACCACATGCGGGCAGCAGCCTCTGCCGTCAGTCCTAGCATCTCCAGTGGACTCTGCACTGGAATAGCAGACTCCTTATTAAAACCAACATCAAAGGAAGCTTTTCCTTACAGAAAATCCGTTCAATTTGAAAGATATAAAGTAGAACAGCAGGAGTAAGTAAGTAAGTCTTCATGATTGTATAACATTTCCATTTGGCTTGAGAATTTTACTCAAAATTTATTCAACCTATAGTTATGTCTATTGGAGCAATCAGGCTCTCATGAGGTTAAAAAAGGGGGCCTGGTGGTTCCCTGTAGAAGGAAAAGAGATTCTAAAAGTGTGTTTCAGATCCTGTTTTTCTGCAATCTTCCATGCATAATTACTTTTTCCTTAAACAATGATTATTCCCACAGACAATCAAGGAAGTACTTTGGTTTATAAAATAAACAAAATGGTTCTGATAGCTTGTCTCACTATACTTTCCTTTGTTCTTAATCCCAAATTAAATAGAGAAGTCAAAACTGAGATGGTAAACCTGCCATATTCCAGATCAACTGAAAACACCTTAGAACTGAACAGCTTAGGTAAAGCTTGCAGGGAGAGACGGAAGATGCCGGTGGTGATCCTGAATTACCAAGTCCCCTCAGCAGGCCGTTCCCCAAGACCTTAGTAGTAAGACAGACTTCTCCATCTTCTGTGCTTTGTGAAGTGCCTGTCCATGCACCTCTAAATGATGCTACAAATTTACCTTATTTTTGTGTCTGAAATTCAATGTGAAGGGTTCCTTTGCATGAAAGCTCTGGGTAGGGACCTTGTCTGTGAAACTTTTTAGGGGACTGGAAGGAGTCCAAGAGGTGCACTCCTGAGTCTGTGTTAAAAGTGAGGGCAAGTTGCCCTCCCATCTGGACAAGTGAAATTCCAGTGTTTGTTGAAAGGCCATCTTCAGGCCTTTCTTTTCTTTCTTTCTTTCTTTTTTTTTTTTGCCAAGACTTGATTCCCATTTTCAATAGGTCTAAAAACACAACTTAAAGACATACAACCTTACAACCCTCCACAGTATTGGCTGTGAAAGGGGCAGGCTCTGCCCCACGCAGACCATACTCACAAGAAAATCAGCTACGAAGAAGGAACACAGAGTAACACACACCTCACCCCCCAAATCTGTTATTAATTGGAAAAAAAAAAGCCACTTTCTACCAAGCAGTGCCTAGAGAGCTCTGACTAAACTGCACTCCGCACATGGTTTTATGATCTCAGCAGGCTGCACAAGACTTGTTTCAGTATGGTTCTTTCTTTCTTATTCCTTTTGTTTTATATGAAAACTACAACACAGGCCTTGCTTCCTTTACATTCAATACCAGTAAGATTCTACATAAAAGCTGGAAGGGACCGAAATACTGATTGTAATAAATATGTGCGGGCCTCCTTGCACGGACAGGACAGCCAATGACGGGGGTGGGGAGAGGCAACACCAATTGCTTGTAAGTCTGCACAAGAGACTAGTGCTGCCATTAGCTGTGCGTGGAGACATCAGAGGAGGAGCTGCTGTTGCTGTTCGTAGTCTGGGCCCTCTTTATATATAAGTTTAGTAGCTTCATCTGAAAAGAAAAGACAAACATCAATTAGCAGAAGAAGAGCAATCAGAAAGCAGGAAACAGTGAGCCGGGCACAGTGGCCCATGCCTGTAATCCCAGCACTTGGGGGGCCAAGGCGGGTGGATTGCCTGAGCTCATAGGTTTGAGACCAAGCTGAGCCAGAGTGAGACCCCATCTATAAAAATTAGCTGAGCATTGTGGTGGATGCTTGTAGTCCCAGCCACTTGGGAGGCTGAGGCAAGAGGAGGACTAAGAGTTTGAGGTTGCTGTGAACTGTGACACTACGGCACTCTACCAAGGGTGGGTAACCAAGAGAGACTCTGTCTCAAAAGAAAAAAAAAAAAGGAAGTAGGAAACAGGAAGAAAAATCCTACATGACAATAAGAAAACAACATGTCCTTAGTTCCCTGGTTGAAGAATTCATCCCCCAACGTTTCCAGAATGCTGACTACTCATTGGAGACACTGCCTGGTGCTGGGGCCACAGGGGCTTCATCAGAGCTGGGGGAGAAGCAGGTGGGATGGGAGCCCCACTCCACAGGCTCAAGCAGACAGGCTGAAGTCAGAGGGCAAGCCTCCTAAGCTTCATACCCTATGCAGAAGCTGTCCCTTCCACCAGCACACCCCGTTCCTTTGTGCTGAACTTACTGAGACACAGCAGCCTCTGTAACCTATCTCAAAGGCCACCCCCAAGAAACCTTCCCCTGACCTGGACATCTGATGTGACTATTCTTTCCTTCCAAAATCCATGGCTCCTGCTAAAGCCAGACTGAGCATGCTCATTACTTCACACAAGATCAGACCTCCCTTGGGGGCCACACAGTGCGTCACAGAATAGCCTTCACTCAGACTGGCATCATGCTTTACACCACTTAAGAGGTTTCACATCTGTGATCTCATGCTTTTAACTTATGCTCCTGGGGCCCTTAATATATGTCGGAGAATACTTCTAGTCTATTAATGTTGCTAATTTGCCTGATCATATTAAGAATAAAAAGAAGGCTAGGACTGGGCGAGATGGCTCACGCCTATAATCCTAGCATTTGGGAGGCCGAGGTGGGTGCACTGCCTGAGCTCACAGGTTCAAGACTAGCCTGAAAGAGTAAAACCTCATCTCTAAAAAATAGCCAGTAGTCCCAGCTACTTGGGAGGCTGAGACAAGAGAATTGCTTAACCCCAAGAGTTTGAGGTTGGGTGGCGCCTGTGGCTCAGTGTCTAGGGCACCAGCCCCACATACCAAGGGTAGCAGATTTGAACCCAGCCCCGGCCAAACTGCAACAAAAATAGCCAAGCGTTGTGGCAGGTGCCTGTAGTCCCAGCTACTTGGGAGGTGGAGGCAAGAGAATTGCCTAAGTGCAAGAGTTGGAGGTTGCTGTGAGCTGTGACACTACAGAACTCTACAGAGGGCAACAAAGTAAGACTGTCTCTTTAAAAAAAAAAGTTTGAGATTGCTGTGAGCTATGATGCCCTAGTACTTTACCAATAGTGACAAAATGAGATTCTGTCTCAAAAAAAAAAAACAAAAAAACCAGGTTGGGCGTGGTGGTTCATGCCTATCATCTTAATCCTGTAATGTAAGGCTGTAATAGGTGGATTGCTTGAGCTCGGAGTTTGAGAGTAAGACCTTATCTCTAAAACTAGCCAGGTGTTGTGGCAGGTCCCTGTAGTCCCAGCTACTTGGGAGGCTGAGGTAAAAGAATCACTGGAGCCCAAGAGTTTGAGGTTGTGTGAGCTATGATCCCACGGCATTCTTCTGAGGGCAACAAAGCAAGGCTGTTCCATAAATAAATAAAATAACTAATTTATTAAGAAGAAACAGGTAGGGCGGCCCCTGTGGCTCAGCGAGTAGGGCGCCGGCCCCATATACCGAAGGTGGCGGGTTTAAGCCCAGCCTCGGCCGAACTGCAAAACAAAAAAACAGCCAGGCGCTGTGGCGGGCGCCTGTAGTCCCAGCTACTCGGGAGGCTGAGGCAAGAGAATCGCTTAAGCCCAGGAGCTGGAGGTTGCTGTGAGCAGTGTGACGCCAGGGCATT
>CAUYON010024804.1:0-25455 GCA_963573935.1 Arctocebus calabarensis | reverse complement strand
GCTCAGATGGTGGGCAGTGACATGGAAGGAGCTCAGATGGTCGTCAGTGACCATGGAAGGAGCGCAGATGGTGGGCAGTGACCATGGAAGGAGCTCAGATGGTCAGCAGTGACATGGAAGGAGCTCAGATGGTGAGCAGTGGCATGGAAGGAGCTCAGATGGTCAGCAGTGACCATGGAAGGAGCTCAGATGGTCAGCTGTGACCATGGAAGGAGCTCAGATGGTGGGCAGTGACCATGGAAGGAGCTCAGATGGTGGGTAGTGACCATGGAAGGAGCTCAGATGGTCAGCAGTGATCATGGAAGGAGCTCAGATGGTGGGCAGTGACATGGCAGGAACTCAGATGGTGGGTAGTGACATGGAAGGCGCTCAGATGGTCAGCAGTGACCATGGAAGGAGCTCAGATGGTGGGTAGTGACCATGGAAGGAGCTCAGATGGTCAGCAGTGACTATGGAAGGAGCTCAGATGGTGGGTAGTGACCATGGAAGGAGCTCAGATGGTCAGCAGTGACATGGAAGGAGCTCAGATGGTCAGCAGTGACCATGGAAGGAGTTCAGATGGTGGGTAGTGACCACAGCAGGAGCTCAGATGGTCAGCAGTGACATGGAAGGAGCTCAGATGGTCAGCAGTGACATGGAAGGAGCTCAGATGGTCAGCAGTGACCATGAAAGGAGCTCAGATGGTGGGCAGTGACCATGGAAGGAGCTCAGATGGTGGGCACTGACATGGAAGGACCTCAAATGGTCAGCAGTGACCATGGCAGGAGCTCAAATAGCTGGGGAAGGACACAGGGTGACAAGGTCAGCATTTCCCTGGCAGTCACAGTTCAGGCTAAGAGCCCATGAGTAAGTCGGAAAATACACTGGCTGAAAACCAGCAGGTACAACAAAACACAGGGATAGAAGAGCACGATGCCGCGTGGGCGGCCTCTCTGACGACAGTGTTAAGTGACTCTAGATGTGAGGCCGCCAGGCTGTGTCCACCTGCAGGGAGGGCAGCCCCTCGGGCCAAGTGGAGCAGAACAGGACTTCACGTGGGGCTTTCAGAATCCTTCAGGGGGCTGGGCCTCTAGGATGGCCTCCCATATGGTGCCGGAAATCTATGTCTTTCTTGCTTTCTGTGTGTTGCAAAGACAGAGCTTCTGGCAGGCAGGGCCTTCAGCTCCTCAAGCACCTTCTCCCCAGCAAAGGGAGATGACAGCACTGTAAAGACTGCTCTGCAGGACAGAGGAGGTGTGTCAGTTAGCACACGTGCAGGGTGCCTCTCACGTGCATGCTTCTTCCGATGGTGGCAGTGTTTCTTTTTCGGTGATTTGGACTTATAATGATGTATTAAAGAGTGAAAGGTAAGTGAATGTCACTGCACCAGCTCCCAACCTTGCCAGCTAGCAGGGGTCACGTGGCTATTGGTAGGATTTGTTATCCTTGAGCAGCTGTGCTTCTGGAATAGTGAATACTAAGGTGAAATTGCTGAAAGAACAAAGGAAGAGTCAGAAGAAACCATTAAGGGTTCTTCATCCACTTTGTCAGGTCTGTCCTGGTGACGAACCACAGTATGCTGGCTTGCCAGGAGCTATGCTCACTGCACTGTCAGGAATGTTCCAGAATAGCGGGGGTGGCGGCCACAGGCTGGATCCAGAGGTCTGGAAGCCCCCACTGCTGCCTTCGGACACTCAAAGAGCCACACACTCCTGCTGCAGGAGGCCCCAGACTGCTGGGACCACCGCCCGGGTAGCCACAAGACAGCTGCCCACCCCCACTCACCTTGCCCTCCAAACCTCACGCCAGGACACTGAGTCCTCCCTGCAAGGTTCAGGGAGACAGGCTTGTAGCTCTCCCAGTGGATCGGTGTCCTGGGGCTGCCACAGAAGTACCACACACAGTGCAGCTTAAACAGGCGCTCCTTGTCTCACAATTCTGTAGGCCAGAAGTCCAAGGTCAGGGCTTCAGTGAAGGAGAATCTGTCCCAGGCCTGTTCTCCAGCTTCTGCTGGGTTGCTGGAATCGTTGGGGTTCTTTGGCTTGTAGAAGCATCACGCAGATTTCTGCCTTCACCCTCATGGTGCTCTTCCCACGTGCATGTCTGTGTCCAGGTTTCCTCTTTCCTGCAGGACACCAGCATGTTGGGCTGGAGTCAGCCTTCGCAGCCTCGTCTCAACCAACTGCATCTGCTGTGACCTCAGTCCAAATAAGGCTAGGGTTTGGATGTTAACATATTGAATTGGGAAAAGGACACCCAGCCTCTGCGGTTGGCAGCTACCTTTGAGGGGGATAGAATGGTGGGGATGAAAGTCAACATGCTGGCCATGGGCCAGACAGGCCGGCTGTGGGGGTGGACATAGCACAGAGGGAACCGTGGGCCCAGGGCACGGAGCAGGAATGAGCCACGTGAAGAGCAGAGCAGAAGGGCCGGTGGGTAAGGAGGGGGCTTGGGCTGTGTCATGAAGGCTTTGAGGCCACCTGGTTCCTCAGTCAGAGGGAGTCAGAGAGCTAAGCCAGCCATAGCCCCCTGTGTGATTTATCTCCAAACAGAATATAACTATAAAAAGTAGGCATGTATTAGACTAACCTTCCGTTAATCACACACGAGTTAAATTTTCTTTGATTTGTAAGATCTTTTGCTGTTCCTTATGAAAAAGTTCACTCAGAGTTGACCTTAGCGGGCAGGTATGTGCCAGGCCTTCGATTTGTGTTTTCAGGGAACTCTAACCTGCCTTCCACATGCAGTGGAGAGCTAGACACAAAGGGGGAAGAGGGAGCCCAAGATCATGGCAAAAGTCCTGTATTATCAAGACAGGAGGAAACGTTGGGTTAGACCTGACCTGGTCTTTGGTACGGAATAACATTGGTGATAGTTGAATTTAACCTTCACCAAAGAAGCCTCATGATGTGTGGCTAGAAAGATGCAGTGAAGAATTTGCAACTTATGATCTGGGCTGTCGAGTTTTTAAAAAGATCTTATTAGAACACAGTTATCAGTTTAAAACAATACATTTGGAATATTTATATGACTGGCCTGGCTTCATTTCAGATCAACTGAGGAGGAAGGGCCTTCCCTTCACGTTAAACCCGGACAACCTCACAGTTTATCTTTTTGCTTTTGGGTGATGTTTTTTGTTGAGAAAGTCTTTGTCTCCATGTACTGAGTTCCTTGGTGTTTGTCCTTCTCTGAATCAGGCTGTTCTCACTGAGTGACAGGCTGTGTCCCTTAGCAGTCCGTGGACCTGGTGTCCAGGCGAATCCTCTCTGGGCCCGTTGGTGCATTAGGCCTGTGCCGTGGGCTGCCTGGTTCCCACGTGGAAAGCGCATGCAGCCCGCGGTTGCCCAGGGCTCTGAGAGCCACCGTTTTTTTGCACGTCATGGAGCCTGACTAGTATGTTTTCAAACAGACATTCGGACGTTGGAAAGAAACGAGGGAACGAGGGCAGGAGGGTCTTCTCGAAGGATTTGCTGCTGCTGTTGTTGAGAAATGTGCAGGCCCTGTCCTGTCGAGCTGACGCTGTGGACCCTGGCACGGTGGGCTCAGCGTCCCAGAAGTCTGAAATGTAGCTGTCAGAAGGGCTGTGTTCCTTCAGAGGCTGAGGTGACAAGCTGGCGTGACCCTGTGGCTTAAAGCAAGAGGAATGTATTCTCTCCCCGTGCGGGTGCGGGAAGACTGCACGGAGCTCTCGGCGGGCTGTGCTTCCCCGTTCGGTCTGGGGAAGGAGGATCCTTCTCACTTCCCTCGGCTCCAGTGGCTCCGGGCGCCCCCGGACTCCCCCGGGCTTGTGGCTGTATCCCTCCCTTCTCTGCCATCACACGGCTTTCCTCTCTGTCTGTGCTTTCTCTTTGGTCTCCCAGAAGGACATTTGTCACAGTGCCATTTGGGTAATCCAGGATGACCTCATTCTGAGATCTTAAGCATCTGCAAAGGCTCTTTTTTCAAGTGAGGTCCCAACTACAGCGTCTGCAGATTTTGAAGGGACATGTCTTTGGGGTGGCCACCGTTCAACCCCATCCAGTTTCCTTGCTTGGGGGCGACTACTGTTGGAAAGTCCCTACTCAAAGCTCCCGCCCCCCAGGGTTCTACTAAGACATCGCACACTCCTTTTACCGTAGTCCTGCCGAAGTTGCCTCGGAGCAGCAGAGCTGTGTCTGGAGAAACAGAACCCAGAGCTGCGTTCTGTTCAGGGGAGAATGGTTCCCAGAGGGGGTGCAAAACCCAGGTTAAGCACCCCCAAGATCAATTCCAATGTGTGCGTGGCACCTGCTGGGACGTTTGCTTTGGGATGGTTTGCATTTGAGATTTGAGCTTCAATTGCTTCCTCATCTCAGATGGCCAGTGCGTGGCTTGTTTAGAAGACGTCGATACTTCCATGCCTTGAAGTTTGAGGGTGAGGAAGGAAATCTTTACACATTGACTGTTTTAATTTCTATTTTTATTCTCAAAGTGCTGCATAATAAGCCCCCAAAGACCTTGAGGTTTGCTGCTTACTCATTCCTACTCATGATCTGAGAACAGCCTGTCTTGAGAGCAATCAGGGGTCAGGTTACGCGCTGCGGTTCTGTGCATTGTTCTCCGACCTGGAAGCCAGGGCACTGGGCCGGCAGAGGACTGGGGCACCCAGCACAGGTTCCCACCCAGGGGAGGTGCCAAGCCCGGCTCCTGTGTCAGCCCCTCCATCCTGAGTGTCCTTTCCTTGTGGTAGACAGAGTGGCAGGAAGGACACTGCCGCAGCTCCAGGTGCCGGTCTACATGGGCTGAGGACAGATGGAGACCTCTGTCTCCCACAAGCTGTCCCAGGGGCAATTTCTGGGGAGACTCCTGGGGCCAGGAACATTCATCCACTGGCTGGTGCTGGTGTTTGCACGGTCTGGAGGGACTGTAGAACCTGACTCCGTCAATGACAGCCCGTCAGCACATGGGCAGACCCCCTGGCCTCCGCTTCTCATCCTCACTGCGTCTCGGATCCATCGTCCTGTGCCCTGACCACAGCCACATTCTCCTCCCTGCTCCCCCTCAACTGGCAGCAGGTGCACTTTGCAAAAAGCAAGTCTGGGTATGAGATTTTCTCCACTGAGCCATGGTGAAGAAGGGACTGCTTACAGTCACAGCCATGGTGTTCCTGGCGGCCACCTGGCCCTTGGCAGGCCCACTTCACCTCCCACCTGTCTCAGCTGCCACCCCACCCAGGCTCTTGCCACACCCTCTACCTGGAGGGACCCCCTCCCCCAGGTAGTCACAGAGCTCTCTCTGCATGGCCCTTCCCTTTGCTCCAGGGCCACCATTCCAGGAGACGGCCAGCCCCCACACCCTCAGCTTTATTTGCCCCATACCTCTTACGCTTTTCTTAACAATTTCCTCTCTGTCTTTTCCCCTTTCCCCCCATAGAGTGGAAGCTCCAGGGGAAAAGGGATGTTTTGGTTTTGTTTTATGTTTCACGGCTATTTCCCTGGTTCTGCAGTGGTGCCCAGTGCTCTGTAAGCGTGTGGAGATGTTCATTGGTTGAAAGAATGAATGAATGAATGAGTTGAGTGAGTACCACACAGAATTAAAAGTGGCATTTGCCAAGTGTCCTGTCAACCTATCTGTTCAGAAATGGCTTTGTCATTTCTGTCTGAAATGAGTCATCTGCTTAGGGACCTCACGATTCTGCCTCTCTCCTCGCCCACAGACATATATTTTTTAAATGATGAAAGGCTGGATCATTTGAAATCACCGTGGGATGTGTGCTTCTCTAGCCCTGAGTGTGGTGCTGACCATGTAATTTTCCATGCACCAGTTTAAGAAGGCAGTAGATTTCCACCAAGAAAGAGGAAGAAGCTTGTGCCAAAGCTAAGAGCGGTGTTTTATTGGGGAAAAACAGGGGTGGCTGGTAGACAAAGCATTCTGCAGGCTTAGTGCTTACAACACAGCCTTCCAGCTGCCAGGTGTAGAAGCTTAACAGAGAAGCTCCCAAACAAAATGTTTACTGCCTGTTACCTGCAAGGACACATTTTCCATTTATCCAGTCTCCAAATGTATTTCTGGAGAAAGCAGCATTATCCGTAGGGCGGCTCAGTAGCACCAGCCCTGCTTAGTGTATTATCTGGGGTGCCACTGTCTCTACTCAGCTTTTAAAAAGGTGCTTCTTGCACTCTGGCCATGAAATTTGTTAACGAGCTGGCTGGGGCTGCAGGAAGAAGGCAAGTGCTTTCAATCCAAACTGCTTTAGAGCATTCTTCTCATTGAGCTTCCCACTTGTTTGTTCTTTTTCCTTCATTTCCCTCCTTCAGCTAGCTGTTTGTTTGCCCAGCATTCTGATTTACAGAATGGGGAATGATCTGGGTTTATCCGTGGTGCCACTGACCTCCTATAGAGCTTATGGACAGCGCTTGGTTTGAGCTGCATCACGTTGCCTCATGAAATCGACAATACGTGGTCAATGGCAATTGCTTACGGTTCAACCTAAGAGCATCTTATCGTCAATGACACAGTTACAGACTTCAGAGCCCAGGATCCAACATTTGATCACCTGTTTGACTGCCCTACATAACCTCAGTGTTATCAAAGAAAATGTAAAGAGGTTTATTCTGAGTCGAGTGTGTGTGACTGACAGCTTGGAGCACATTTTCAAGAGGTTCTGAGAAAAATGTACCCTTAGTAGCTGGGTTATGATTTGGTTTTATTTCATGGAGACAGGAATTACACTAAGATCCTAAGTTAATACCTGGAAGGCTCACAGTGGGTTGGCAGTGGGATTGGGTACAGGTTATAGGGAGGTTTAAAGATTCTTTGATCCGTAATTGGTTGAAGAAATGAAGCTTTGTCTAAACTTAAAGGCTTGGAATGTTTTAACTTAAGAGATGTCTGTTAATCAGAAACTCAAGTGATGCAGTTAAGTGGTGTCAGCTTTGCCTTGCATTAAGGGGCAGCCTACGCCCCTTAATGATTTAGCATCTTATTGTTACAAAGAATAATTCCAAAAGGGAGGAGGCATAGCTTGGAGTGTCAGACCTCCCTTCTCTGGGCTGGGAGCTCAGCTTCAATGTTTTTTGGGAGGTGGGCATCCTGACTCAAGAAGTGGTGGGGGGCTTAAGATTTTATTTTAGTTCACAATGGGAAAGTTCTGAGGGTTCTCTGACCCTTGCTTGTCCTCACCTGTAAAATGGGTCAATTAATAGCCCACGCATGGAGTCACGATGGGACGTACTTGCAACAACTCGTGTTGCTTCAGTACGTGGTGCCTGCTGCTTGTTCTTCGTTTCTGCCGTGTGCACTTACACTGGAAGCTGCAGGAGGCCAGGACATGCTGCTTTGTGCTGGCAGGTGGTCCAGCAATGCCGGGAAGTAGAGTCAGCACTGGGCCAAGGCCAGAGCTCGGAATGCAGCCTCCCAGACGCCTGCCGTGTGTACAGTTTTCCCTGTTTGAAGCCCAGTGTGCACCCATGTTTTGCATCATTGCTCTTTGCTGCGTTTGTTACTTATTATTAGTCATGAGCTTGTTTGTGCTCTCGCACAGCCAGGGCTTTTCCCTCCACTCCCTGGGGTTGGCAGGCTGGGAGGTCCTGGTGCCGTGGCCTGGCCTCGCTCTGCCCATGCTGCAGCCTGTGGCCTCCTCCGGTCCGCTCTGTCTTCTCCAGGTCTACAGCAGGATCTGGCTTTCGTAATCCAAACCAGATACACAATCTTCAGGGCCCAATGCAAAAGGAAAACGCAGAGCCCCTCATTCAAACATCGTTAAGAATTTCCAGATGGCAATGGCCAGGCATTAGTCCAAGAGTGGGGGCCCTCCGAGGGCCGTCTGTGCCACCACACAGGTCACCCAGCTTTGATACCAGCTCTGTTTCAGGCAGGACGTGCCTCTTGAGTTGGAGTAATAAAGTTGGCTCAGTGCACACAGAGGTCTGGGCGCCCCACTTTATAGCAGAATGAGCGTTAGGCCTCATGAACACGAGCTACTCATTGGACCTGAGCCCCGTGGTTCTCAACCTTCCTAATGTTCCTTTAGTACAGTTCCTGTGGGTCGTGACCCATAGGTTGAGCACCTCTGTTCTAGCCCTTTGATACCCTGTCCTGTCCCTGTAGAACCTCTAGGAAGTGCCTGTGCTCAGGCGCCCGAGGGATATTCTGATCCGATTCGTCAGGGTAGACTTTGGGCAGTGAAAGTTCTAATCCTGCCTCCCCCACCTTCCTGGTGAATCCTACTGTGCTCCAGGATTGAGAACAAAGGATGTGGGGGATTTGGGTCCAGGGTAATTTTCTTTCTCCTTAGCAACAAAAATAAAATTAGGGCCAACGCATTCCTAGTTTTTAGCATTATGAATTTTCATTGTGGTAAATTAGACGCAACATGAAACTTTCCATCTTACCCCTTTGAAGCACTCACTTCTGTGGGAGGCGTGCTTAAGTACCTGCACGCTGCTGCCACCGTCCACCACCTACCTCCAGAGCTCTGTCTTGCACACCTGAAATTCTCTGCCAGTTAAACACACACCCTACTGAATGTGAATTCTAGTGAATTCTAGCACAATGTCCCCAAGGTACAACCTTGCGGCTTCTTTTTATTCATTCGCCTATGGGTGGACACCTGGGTTGCTCCCACCTTTTGACTATTGTGGGAAAAGGCTCTGTAAGAGCGTGGTTTGATTGTTACCCACACTCACAGGGCAGAGAGCCCAGGCTTGAGGGAGTGAGTCACCTGTCCACACCGCAGAGAATGAGGCTCCCAACCAGAACGCTCTGCTTCTTGCCCCTTGCTCTCTTCGCCTTACTCTAATTCCTTTTAGGCCTGCAGAAGGGTGGCACTTTTTTTTTTTTTTTTTAGCATTTGGACAAACAATGACTATTTATCTAACCAGTGGCCGAGGAGTTCCCATGTGCCTTTCCTGCCTGGTGGATACACACAGGTGTCCCCTTCTGGGAGTCTTATTACACGACACCTATGTTCACATGTTGACTCGATGGCCGGGCACATGCTGCATGTGGAGGGGTCAGAGGCAGAGAAGGTGAGATCGCAAACCGCAGCCCCACGGCATGTTGGTGGCCTCTGTGCAAGTCTTCTGTAAAGCTGTTGACCTCTATTAATCCCTTAAAGCAGTGGTTCTCAAACTTCCTGATGCTGCGCCCCTTAGTTCCTGTGGGGTGGCAGCCCACAGGTTGAGAACCGCTGCCTTTAAGTGTGGTGAGGAAAGCAGAGCTTTGGGGTTTCTAGTCCGACCCCATCGTTCCTAACCTAGGAAGTTGGCGTTCACGACTTATCCCCAAGCCCTAGTTTTTTAGGGTTTCTACCATTAAAGGGAGAGTAGAGTGAAGATTCAATCTATAATGGGGGTTAAGCTCCCTAAGCATACAGGCACACCTATGTTTCCCGCTCTGTACCCTTCCATTTTCTCATGGAAGTACATGTTTTACCTGTATTACTGTTTTAGCGTGTATATTTTGAACATAGTCATCTAGGGTTTTTTTTGGAGACAGAGTCTCACTACGTACAGTGCTAAGGCATCACAGCTCACAGCAACCTCAAACTCTTGGGCTTAAGTGAGTCTCTTGCCTCAGCCTCCCGAGTAGCTGGGACCACAGGCGCCCGCCACAATGCCCGGCTATTTTTTGGTTGTAGTTGTCATTGTTGTTTGGCGGGCCCGGGTTCGAACCTGCCAGCTCTGGTGAATGTGGCTGGTGCTCTAGCTACTGAGCTACAGGCGCTGAGCCCACAGTCATCTAGTTTTGTGGCTAGAGGAGGAGATTGGCTCTCTGTGACCCATGTCCAGGTATCTGTCTTTTTCATTTGACACAGGAGACGGTAGATCATGATTTTTCCCAAATGTTTTCACTGAAAGACAATGTTGTTCTGAATCTATAAATGAGAGATGAAAAGCGTAGGAGTCAGGTTTTCTAACTCTCCCACTTTTCCAACGTCTGACTCTTTTGGCTTCTCTTGGATTTGCTGTGCCTTGAATGACACTAATAAGAATGCGATTGGGAAATAGAAATCTCTGGGACAGATTTTTTAAAAACTATGCACATTTTATTGGCTTTTTCCAAAAGATCCTAAAGCTGCCTTAAAGCAATGTCTATAAAAGATCAGATGTTACAACCAGATAAACTGAGATTTGTGTGATCGAGCAAGGTCCCCTAACAGATGAGGTCTGTGATCCAGTAATGTTGCCCTCTCTGGTCACTTTCTACCAAAAGGTGGGAAGAGGGATATTCTTTTCCCCTCTGGGCCGCTCTCGGGCCAGGACTCTGTCCACATACTCAGTGGCTCTGAATGAAGCAAGACGGTATTAACAAGGCTTATTACGTCTCTGTATATTTATGGTAACTTTCCTGCCATGAATATCACCGAGAGGTGATATAATGTCCCATTTAGAAAGTTATAGAAAGCAGAGAGGCCCCCCTACCCCCTGTGCTGATGAAGGGCAAGGTGCAAACGTGTCAGCTGTGTCACACCATGACACACTGGTCATGTTGGCCAGAGTGGATACCAGACAGAGTGGCCCAGCCTGCTCCACAGGCTTCCACCCACATGCTGGATCCATCATCAGGGCTTGGTGACCTCTTGCCTTCGGAGATCTTACGTGTCCAGGTGAGACACCCACAAAAACCACTCACCATGTGGGATTAGATTTAGATTATGATAAGACTGAAAAAGGGAGGGAAACCAGAGACGGCTTTCACCGCCAGGGAACCAGCAAGGTATAAGTGGAGGGGTGGGCCAGCCCGTGCCCCTACGGGGTGTCAGTTTAGAGGGAGCTGGGCCAGGCACTCCGTGACCTAGACTCGAATCCAGCTTAGCCATGAGCGTGAGGAGTGAGCCTGGCCATGTCATTTAACCTTTTGTGTCCTGGTTCTTCATCTTAAAAATTAGAGCTTTGAGGTATATACCCAAAGAGCTGGAAACAAGGAATCAAGTACTGACTCAAGAATGTTCCTATTCACAATAGCCAAATGGTGGAAACAACCCAAATGCCCATCAATGGACAGAGGAATAAACCAGCGTGCTACATCCATACAACAGATTATTATTCTGCCATCAGAAGGATTAAAGCTCTGATACAGGCCACAGTGTGGGTGAACCTTGAAAACATTATGTTAAGTGAAAGAACACAGAGAGAAGGCCACACATCACCTGATGCCATCTGTGTGGAATGTCCAGAGTAGATAAACACATAGCAAGAGGAGGCAAGTTGGTGGCTGCCAGAGGCTGGCGGGGGTGGTGGGGAGAACGGGGACTGAGCACTTAATGGGGACAGGGCTTCTCTGCAGGTGAGGAAAATGTTTTATAACTAGATAGAGGTGGTGGTTGTAAACATTGTGAATGTATTAAATGCCACTGGATTGTTCCTTTTAAAAAAAATGGTTAATTTTATGTTCATCTCAGTGGGAAGGGGGAAATAGAAAAATATAGTGGAACACTGTACTAAGTCTAGGAGTTTCCAGCTTCTGTCTATAGCCCTGAAGACTTCTGCAGAGAGGCCTGCAGGGGTTGGGAGAGGGGCTTCACCCATGGTTTCTGTCCCCTTCCGTGAGCACAGCTCTGGGAGAGTCCAGGTGAGTCCACCTCACATGGAGAAGAGTTTCAAAATGGCATCTCTTTTTTTAAAATGATAAAAAGTGAGTTCATCTTTTCGATGTCTTTGCCGGGTGGAAAATTCTCTTGTTTCATTGGGAATTGGCCACGTGCCATTTTTCAGCATCCCCTAGATGTGGCCTTGCCTGGCAGAAAAATGGCAAGCCTCCCTGGTTTGGTTATCTTCAGAGAAGTTTCGGCCACAGGCCAGTAGGCATCGAGGCATTGAGGGCTTAGGTCCCAATGGGAGGGCTGAGGAAGGAAAGCAGTAGCTGGACAGGTGGGATTATCTTCCTCATCCTCCCACCAGCCCCAGCCCACTGAACCGGAATCTACCATCGTCACGAACTTCCCCAGGTGCTGGTCACAAGTGCCAATAGCCAGAAAAGTTCAAAGGCCGGAAGGACACACTGCTATTTCTTCATGGTAAAAGGAAGTGACAACCACCAGACTTGTAGAATTTCAGCTGGATTCAGGGACAGTCGCTGAGCAGGGCCCAGTCCTTAACCAGTGGGACTTGCTTGGTGAAAACCGGTTGAATCTCAGCCTCACCTCTATGACCCTGAGGGCTGCATACCATCTCCAGGAGTGCGCTGGATGTCAAGTTCCAGTCGTGGAGAAAGTTTCCCATTACCCTCCATATGCAGAGTTGAAACTCTGCTTTTGGGTCTAAAGATGCTCAGCTGGGTTTTTCTTAAGCAAACATAACCTAGGAAATTGAAAAATACAATCGTGCACACTTACAAATAGAGGTGTTTAACACACCGGTCTTTTGTGTCTTTAAAGGACCATTTCCCCCTGTGTGCAGGTAACATGCCCAGGCAGTGTGCCCTCCCTGGCACATGAACCAGGGCCAGGGCACGTGGCCCCTGTGCCATCCCCACCGCTTGGCTATAATAAAATGACCACTTCCTTGATGAATGCTGTCCCAGTTCTTTCGTGTGTTATCTAAGTAAATGATAAAAGTGTCCATTAAGTTTTAGTAGGATATGTTTACAAAAGCTTCTTTTTAAAAAACCAACGTGAGCACCCACAATGAACAGTCTGTATGTTTACATGCACCAAGGTGGAATCTACATTACTTTTATGGTAAACATACAGAACCTCGGACTTAGGACGTTTTTCTCCCACCCTCCTCACCTCTTCCTACCCTGCCATGACTTTTTCATTAACTAAAACTTTTGTTTTAGTTGATCCATTTCTGTTGTTCCCTGAATCAGGAACAATAGCTGTGTCATGACAAAAATATCCCCTTTAATGCAAACAGAAAAGCTGGAACACGGATCATGGTTCTGAGACTGTGCTTGAGTTTTTAAATGAAAACCAAAGGTGCAAAGAAATGCTTCCGAGATGCGACACACGCACCCTTCTGAGTCATGCTGTATTTGTGCATACAACTGGGCTGATTAAAAATTGCTGAGGTACAGCTTGAGAAATGCGTGAAACCAAAAACAATTGCTTCTAGTTGGAAGGTTTTCGGTGAATACTCCTGGTTAATAATACATAGTTAAAAATCCAGGAATAGTCTCGCACACCTGGCTTGATACCTATTCTCTTTTGATCAATAAATGCTGCTTCTTGAGCATGGATGTTGTTAGCCTAAAGTCAGGTCTTGCAAAGGATTTAAAAACACAAGGCATTGAGAATGTCATAAATCTACAATCTAGATGATTTCTGTGAAGCAAAGAAAATGAAAGGAGCCAGACATTCTATGTTCTGTGCTTCATCAGTGGCATGGGCAAGGCCCGCCTTGGGGTTCAGAGCAAGCCGAGGTACTGATGCTTGGGAAGAAGGTGTCCCCACACCCATCCTCCGTGCTCGTGTCAGAGAGGCACTGTCCCCCCAGAACCCCAAAATATACCTTGCGGTTCCATTGTGAAATGAAGTCTGCATTTGTTTCTCTTCTTCCCTTTCTTGATGAGAAAATGCAAATGCTGGTTAAAGAACAGAGCACTCGATGAATAGAAATTAAATAGGATCAAGCCCTCTAGGTCCACAGGTGCTGGGCCTTCAGAGGACTGAGTGACGCTCTCTAGGCACCCGACTCTTTCAGGCGCTAGTGACAAAAATGAAGCTCAGACTGGCTTATGAAAAAGAAAGGCGGGGGGCAGAAAGGAAGGAAAGGTCTCAGCTCTGCTGGATCCAGGCTCAGCTGCTGTGGTCAGGAGGACTGTTGCACCCCCACCCAGCTCCACCTGCTCTGCTGATCGTCAGAGTCAGACTTTCTCCATGTGCTTGCAAGACGGTCCCCACAGCAGGACCTATAGACCAGCTTGACTTCTCATCTAAGTGCCCCCAAAGAACTCTGATTGGGCCACCTCTGAGCTAGTCACAGTGTTCAGGATGGGGGGAGGGGGTAGGACAACCCCGGGGCCCAGAGTGACCACCTACTTCTGGGGCTGGGGAAGAGGGTCATGTGAACAATAGAGTAGCGAGGTCTTCCCGGAGGGAGAACAGTTTCCTGGAGAAAGGAGGAGGGGACAATGGTGTGGCAGACTGCGCTGCTCTGAGGGACAGCGAACAGTGGTGTGGCAGACTGCGCTGCTCTGAGGGACAGCGGACAGCAGTGTGGCAGACTGCGCTGCTCTGAGGGACAGTGGACAGCGGCGTGGCAGACTGTGCTGCTCTGAGGGACAGCGGACAGCGGTGTGGCAGACTGCGCTGCTCTGAGGCACAGGGCAGTGCTGGAGAGAAAACAGGCAAAGCCGCGTAACCTGACAGCGAGACGCCTAGTCAGGGCTTCTGTCCGGCTCTCCCCGTACTGCTATGAGGCCGTGAGCAAGCTCCTTACCTTCCGCGCCTCCCTGTCCTCCCTGGAAATAGAAGTACCGCTGGTTCCTCCCCCACAGGACTGTGGTGAGCTGGGGCTGAGCTGATTTATACACAGCCCCGAACAGTGCCCAGCACATGGTGATGTGAGGTCGCTGAAAGCACGTTCGTTTAGTATGAAGCAGCTCCTTTACTGGGGAAATGAGTACCGGCCCTTGATTCACTTACTGATTCATCAACGTTTACTAAGCGCCAACAGAAGGTCAAGTTCCTGCCCAGCCCTGGGGACTCAGAGCTGCCCTAGGGAGCTCCTCACTGTAGAGGTGGAAGGACAGAGGGAAGGCTGATGGGGAGGCCACGTGGGAAGCCCTGTGAGGGCGGCACTGTCACCTGTGCTTCACTGCAGCCACGGTCTGGGCCCCAGACACCATGAGTGTCTCCAGTGCATTCCCTCTTCTCACCGGCTTCCCTCTCCCCTGTTTCCCACCTCTCCCTTGAAACCCTCGGCCCTGTTTGCAGCAGAGGAGCCCTCTCTCCCGCTCCCCTTTCTGCATTTCATGGAAGTGGGTGCTTTGGCAGAGGGAGTCACCAGTCTTAACACCCAACCAGCTCTCTCTAGTCCGCACCCCTCAGACTTTCTCTTTGGTGTCTTGGGTTTTGTGTGCGTGTGTGTGCACGTTAGTGTATGTGTTCAAGTGTGTGTGTACGTGTGTGAGCGTGCGTATGCATGTGAGTGTATGTGTGTGCATGTGTGTACAGCTGTGTGTGCACACGTGTGTATGTTTGTGTGTTAGTGAGTGTACGTGTGTGGGTGCATATGTGTGCATGTGTGTGCATGAGTGTCCATGTGTGCATGTGTGTGCATGTGAGTGTATGTGTGTTAGTGACTGTACGTGTGTGCGTGAGTGTACGTGTGTGGGTGCGTATGTGTGCATGTGTGTGCATGAGTGTCCATGTGTGCGTGTGTGTGTGCATGTGAGTGTACGTGTGTGTGCATGTGAGTGTATGTGTGCGTGTTTCTTGGCCATGGTCAGCAGCATCTCTGCTCTCTACCTACTGGACATCAGCAGCACCTTCTAGGTGTGACATCCAGAACTGTGTCTAATGTTGAACATCCCCTGGGGGTGGTGGTGGGAAATCACCCCCCCCCAGGGGCGATGGAGAGGGACAGAGATGAGAGAGGCTTGGAGCCTGTGCTGGGGACTGTCCCTGCCCTTGGCATCTCTGGTTTCTGACAGGCTTAGAGGAGAAGAGGGAGGAGGAAGACAGTTTTCTTTTTCAAGCCAAAGAAATCCTTAGTGCTGTCTTATGCCCAGCATTCTTCCCATGTGGGCACAGCTTTTCCACCCGCTCTCTGCCTCTTCCCTCCCACTGCTGCGCCCCAGGCCTGGGCACTGCTCTGTCCCTGACCTGCCACCTGAGATACTCCTGGCCAGGGGCTGTCTCTCCCTCGTGCACCTCCTGCACCTGACCTTGGCTCAGGCCATCCCTCCCGTGCAGTCTCGGCTGCCTGCATGCCTTGTCTCAGCGGACCCTGCCCACAGGGAGGCAGCAGCCCTCTCACGAGGGGTGGGACTGTCCCACCGATCCTGGCAGTAGGCAGAAGAACTGGGACTTCACCCCGAGGCTTCTGATTCAGGGCATGTGTCTCTCTCTCCCTCTCCACCTGCCACAGTTCCCTTGCCTATAAACACTTGCATAATGTGGAAATCTACAAAGTTTGACCCATATAGAAAGGTCAAACTTAAAAGATGATTTAATCGTTTTTAGTGGAGAATAAAAATTTTTACAATGACAGTATACTAAAATGCTATGATTAAGAGCTGAATCACAGTTGTTTAAAATAAGTTTTTCTTTATAGAACCAATTAGCAGTGCTAAAATTACCTGCAGTGTTCTACTTGGATGACCAAGAGGTTCAAAACACGAAGTTCGAAGCAGAAGAACGACCCTAATACAATAAAGTGCTCTTTGAGAGGCAAATCCATGTTCAAAAATTCTATCAATAATATACCCAAGAAATGAGAAACGAAAGTCAGCCTGAACGATAAAATGTTTCTCCAAGTTGTTGGAAAAATATGAGTCTCAGGACCTGGTGGAGCAGGTGTTTCTGCAGGGCTGAGGCGTGGACTGGTGAATGGGGCGCCCCAGGGCCCCCAGTGTGAAGGTTATGGCTGCCGGGGTGGGGGAGGGGCACAGCCAGCCCTGCCTGGCTGAGCAGATGCATTTCTTACCTTGCTGTCCAGAACTAATGGGAATTATCCACTTAATCCTTGGCACATGCGGCTGATAATGTACTAATTAATGGCTAATTAGAAGATTTTTCCAGAACATTAGGTTCTGGGAGAAAGTCTTATTGGAGAACCATGCTCAGATCGCCTCTCGTTTCTTCCTGTGGTGGTCAGCTCAGCCGGTGCCCAGTTTCCCAAGACCCCGGGCGATCTGTTCCCTCACTCCGCTGCGCAGCTGGAGACTGTGCTGCCCTCACCCTGGTCACTGGGCTCCCATGTGAGAAGGACTTGCAAAGTACCCTTCCAGTCCCGATCTGTGGAAGGTTAGTGAAAACTGGGGAAGCCAGGGCAGAAGGGAGCGTGTGGCTGGGCGGGAGCAGCCCTTTGCTCCCCCCTTCCGGTGGCGGGGACAGCGGGATCTCACTACACAGAGGTGGGTGGAGGAGAAGGGGGGTGGGGGGCAGCAGTCCTTGTTTAGCAGTGGAGAAAAGCAGGAGATGACAAGATGAAAGTGGCTCCCAGTTTTCTGGCTTTTGGGACAGACAATAATGGCAGATAACCTCTGAGTGGCCACATGTGGCTGGGCAACACCCTGGAGCCCTGAAGAATAACCCTGTGCATGTTCACACCTTCCAACATATCCATGGGGCACCTACTACATGCCAGGCTCTGTTCCAGGGTGGACCTTGGATGTACTAGGGCCATGGAGGGCAGTCAGAGGAGGGGGGTCCTCTCACCATGGAGGGCAGTCAGAGGAGGAGGGTCCTCTCACCGTGGAGGGCAGTCAGAGGAGGGGGGTCCTGCTCACCATGGAGGGCCGTCAGCAGAGGAGGGGGGTCCTGCTTAGCACCAGGATCCTGTCGCAGGCCTGTGGGTCAGAGTCCAGCTCAGCCCAGCTATTTTCTCTGCTGTGGTTCTCACAGGCTGGAATCCTGGTGTTGAGGACTTTCCTCAAGAGGCACGAGGAAAATCTGCTCCCAAGCCCTTTGTGACTGTCAGCAGCCTCCAGTGCTCTGGTTCTGGACAGAAGTCCTCACCACCTTGCCAATTGTCAGCTGGAAGCTGTTCCGGCCTCCAGAGTCCTTGCACGTGGCCCTGACATCCGAGTCAGCAGCCTGTGCGTCCTTCCCACTGCTGTATTCCCTCCCACTCCCTCTCTGCTCCAGCCTAGGCCTCGTGAGATCAAGTGGGGCTCACCCAGTGAACCTGGGATAACCTCCCTGTCTTCAGAGACATGCAGAAGTCACCTTCCCTGCATCTCAGGGTCTCTTCTACCGCGTAGCACAACCTACTCACAGGGTCCAGGGCTTACAACATGGACATCCCCAGGGACTAAATCATGCTTCTGAAAGTGCGGACAGGGCATTGTTTGTGCAGGTATGATGCCTGATGAAGGGAGCTCCGAGCCGGGCCTGGCTGGGCAAATCCTTCACACTAACCTTCACCAACGCCCGCCGTGGCCATGCTGAGGAGTGTGCTGATGCCAGCAAATCCTGCCTGGCACCTGTGCTGTGTGGGAGGCTTGGGGATGAGGGTCCCTCATACTCTGGGAGGTGGGACCACTCTTCACCTGGGGATCTTATGAAGACACTGAGGCTCAGAGAGACAAGGCCCCCGGGTCTGGGCTCACCTGCACGCCAAGCCAAGGCTGCCCCTGAGCTGCTTCTCTCCCAGACCAGCCCCGACAGGCTAGCCATCATTTTTCATTCGTTTCCATTGGAAAGGAAACTGGAGGCGCAGCCAGCTTGTGCTCCTCTGGTGAAAATATGCTTTAGGGGGAGCTCCCGAGGGGGGGGGTGACAAGAGCCCACCCCGGGGGCTCAAGGAAACAGGGTGTGGTCTATACAGAGAAGATGAGCAAAGGTTCCGTTACGACCAGACTGACCAGGGGCAGCTGACGTACGTAGGTGGGGGTGCTGCACCTGGAGGCTGCACTGAAGATAAGAGCACGCCAGAGTGTCCCCCACATACACCAGCCTCTGCCACACGTAGACGTGTACCTCGCAGGAAGGAGAGGCCTTTAGATGGCGTGGATGTCGAGTCCCCCGACCTCTGTGGAATACAGCAGATTGTCAACTCAGCCAGTGCCACATCTGGCTTCCATGTGTCGGAACTCGTATTGATTCTACTTAAAGGCATTCTAGAGAAGACAGTCCAATCTCCTGTGTCAGAGGACTGTTACGCGGTTTCCTTGGGCCAGAAGTGGGGCAGATTGGAAAGGCAGAGGAGGAAACTGTGGGGTGATGGGACAACTCTGGATCCCAGTGGTTATAGGTGTTTACTTTTGTCAAAGCTCATGGGAGTGTATAAACAAGAATGGATGCATTTTATTGTATGTAAATCTGCATCAATAACTATTTTTTTTAAAAGAGGGCCACAGCCTTTGCTTGGGAGAAGGGGGTGTTGCAGGATTAAGCTGAATTGAGATCCTGCTTCGGATAACTAGGTTGAGCCTGGGCTAAGTTGCTCCAAACGAGACAGCTCAGACCAAATTCCATGCGGCTGTGCAGACGGACTCGCTGGCCATCACGGAGCTGTTAGAATTGGCCCAGTGCGGGGTGAATCCTGAGCAGTGGTCTTGCCTGCAAATGATGCTGGTCAGGGCAGGTGGCTCTTAACGAGACACCCGAGTAAAGGTGGCACATCCTGCTGTTGCTGTGGTGTCTGCACAACCATGCTCAGAAGGATAAAATGCAAGCAAGCAGGAGCCTGGGGATTGAGGCTGCAGCAAGCTGTGATCATATCACTGCACTCAGCCTGGCAATGGAACAAGACCTGTCTCAAAAAACAAAAACGAAAAAACCTAAGTCAGAAAAGTATGTTTCCTTTTTGCCCAATGGTTCCTGGTCTCCCATTATGGATGGGGTATGTGCTATACCAAAGGTCTCCTAAGAGGCCCAGTGTGTGATTTTACCAATGTCCCTGAATTCTCTGAGTCCCGGTTCCCCACCTGAACAGTGGCTGAAGGAGACCTGCTGGTGGCGTTCATGCCCACATCAGGCAGACCTGACTCTGAATACTACCTCAGCAGTGAGGCGGGTGTGACAAAGGCCCAGTGTGCCTGGGGTCGGGGGCTGAGTAGCTGCTGGCTCCAGCAGTTACTTGCTCTAGGACACTCTCCTGTGCCTCTGTCCTTCCTGGGAACATTGAGGACAATAACAGTACCTACCTCCTAGGACTGTGGCGAGGGTCAGAGAGCTCATGCTTCAGAGGCACTTAGGATGGTGCCTGAGCCCTGAACAGCACAGCCTGCACATTGTCAAAGAAGACAGAGTACTGATGAGAAGTGATAACGTGTGACGCGCCAAATGCTGGCTCTGAGACTGCGTGTGTCCCTCTGTGTTGGACAGTGTCACTCCTGTGTTGGTCAGCGTCTACTTTGGCATAGTTAATGGAAACGGGACTAGGTTTTAAGGAACTGGCACAGCGGCTTCTGTGTTCTGTAGGGAGCCTCGTCTCCCATCCTTCATGCCCTCAGTCTTAATTTTTTAAATATATTTTCTCCACTAGAAATCTGAAGTCAGCTTCATGAGTTCTCATTTCCCTATGTAACATTTGCATCACTTTTGAGGACCAGATGATCAAAAATAGAGGTAAATAAATGTTGGGATCCAGATACCGATATCTGCATATCTTGATCTATATATCTCTAGAATTTTCTATCTGATCATGTAATACAGGTATATCTATATGTTGGTGCCAATGCTGATACCTACTAGAGGGAAAAAAATCATGGATACTAAATGGAAAACGTTCGTGGTATTAGATTTTCTTTTCTGGGGTGTTTTTGCCCATAGACCTTTATGTCAGGCTGTGAATCCTGTGGACCCCTTCAGAACAAGATCTTTATGTGTATGAAGTAAAACATAGATTTTAAAGAAAACCAATTAAGATACGATCATAAAGCAAATGAGTTATATAGCAACATATATGCTATGTTGTAACCAGATCGTAACAGAAGCCATGGGTGAGGCTTGTCACGGTGGTAATTTTGAAGTAGTGATGAGCATAAATGATGTGCAGATGTGACATGGTCGGAACTGATCTGTGATGTTTTTCATTGTTAAAGTCACAAAGATGGTGAATATGTCCCTGTGGTTGTTGCCTACAAACATACTGCAAGGAAACAATATGTCTCACTTAGTAAAAATGTAACTTTTACCATTCAAGTTCCTGGACCCAGGTTGAGAGCACCCTGCCTGCTTCATCTGGGTCCTTTCCATTCCTTCTCCCTTCCTCCCTCCTTCTAGGGTAAAACCAGAAGGCCAGGGATGTCTCCCCGGCATCAGAAACCCTTCACCTACAGGAACCACAGATTACATCCTTCCTGGACACGTCTAACAATGATCTGAATGTTTGTGTCCCTGTAAAATTCATAAGCTGATATCTACACTCCCACAAAGAGATGGCCCTAGGAGGTGGGGCCTTTGGGAAGTGATGAGATTGTGAGGGTGGAGCCCTTGTGGATGGGATTAGTGCCCTTTTTAGGGAGACCCTAGAGAGGCATGAGGTCAGGGTGGGGAGGCCTCCTAGGAGAAACCAGACCCTGAGTCTGCCAGCACCTTGACCTTAGACTTCCAGACCCCAGAACTATAAGAAAGACATGAAATAAATGTCTGCTGTTTGTAAGTCCCCCATTGCATGGTATTTTATTATGGCTGTCTGAACGGACTAAGACAATTTTCTTCTCAAATACGTTACTATTTATATTGAATTAACATGTCTCAGAGGATAAAGCAATTTCCTGCCTTGTAGGAGGCAAAGGTGGCTGTTCCCTTAGTGCTACCTGGATGTGAATTTCACATGGCCCAAATTGGGAGAAACAGCTAGGGCTGATTCACGCACTGTTCTCCCAGAGGTGGCTCTTACAGCCCAGCGGTTTACCAGTCTCTGTTCTCAGCAGCAGTGACCGGACCCTGACACCAAAGCTGAGTTAATTAAAGTGCTTGATTTAATAATCCACGGTGTCGCTGAGGGCAGTGAAGGTGACGCGGAACACAGGCGGTCAGGGTGAGGCAGGAAGCTCAGAGTCATGTTGCCACAGCAACGGTGTCCCTGGCCTGCCTGCGAATGAAGCTCTTTCTCTAAAGACCTGCTCGGTTTTGAAATGCTATGAACATAGCGTCTAATTGTTCCAACACATTTAAATAGAAATTTTAGAGACAGAGACACAGAGGAAAAGGCAGTGAGACAGAAGAGGTCAGAGAGATGGGGGGAGAGAGAGACAGAGAGAGAGAAAGAGTCAGAGGCAGAGGAAGAGAGAGAGGGAGGGAAAGAAAGACAGAAGGGGGGAGAGAGAGAGAGAGAGACGGTCAGACACAATGGAAGACGCACGTCTGGTGCGTTGGTGGTACTGGGAAGAGGCACGTTTGTCTCTGAACAGCTTTGCTACCCGTGCCGGGAGTAAGACGACCCCATCTCTCCCCCTGCTCTGAGCCCAGCACCCAGAGACTTGGTGAAACCACACAGAGCAAACGCTGCCTGCAGCCCCCGACGCCTACGGCTGGTCTCTCATTCAGGCTGCCGTCGACAGTCGCACCTGTCACACCCGTACCCAGTACCCGGAAGAGGCTTCAAGAGCCGGCCTCTGCTCCCTGCATCTCTCTGTGAGGTGCCTTCTCTAACATGAACGAAGGCACCGAGTGGGCTACAGCAGCTGTTCCCTCCTCCATTTCCCCTTCGCCATGAGGGGCACGGAGAAGCTCGTATTTGTAAGTTATATTTATTTAACTTCCCACAGTCTACCTCTTTCCTTTCAGGCAGACAGTAAAGGCCAAGTCACCAATAAATAAACACTCAGTGATTTGAAGGGGGTCTGGGGTCTGTGCAGACTCGTGCTGTGTCCCTGACTCTCCCTTCTTGGGGTCCGTGTGAGAAGTCTGTCGTTTCCTGGAGGTGCCAGAATGTCAGCTCCGTGGTAGAAGCTCAGCTGTGCCACCCATGAGCTGATTCCTCAGGTGGAAGTCTTCACCCTCAGGGCCTCGGTGTGTTCATCTGTACAATGGGGTGGGGGTACCAGGGCTGTTGCAAGGATTCAGACGCATCACGTGGAGTGAGGGTCTGTGCGTGTGCACACGTGTGAGCAGGGCCCCTCTGTGGCTGCAGGTACGCACGTGCCTGGGACCTTGTGGAGTCACCTGCAGGCTGAGCCTGGACAACGTCACAGCATGTGTTGCCAGGTACGGCCCAGACCCCTGAGAAAAGCCCTGAGCCTTGCTCCCAGGAAGGGTGTGTGCCCCTTCTTTCTTCGTGGGGTGCCAGGTTCCCTCTTGCAGGTGGTCCCAGCCCGCGTCCTGGAGAGGGAAGCACAGCCCTGAAGCTGTGACTGGCAGGAGGTCTGATGCCACACGGGCCTTGGGAGCGTGTCTCCAAGGGCAGGCTCAGGCCCGCGTGGGCAGCCACGTCAGGTCTGCTCGGTCAGCCCCACGACCGGGGTTAAACTCATTTGTCCCGGGTCCTCGCCTCCTCATCTGTGAAGTGTGCGACAAAATGCCCAGCGTGGGTGGGACGGTTGGGCTGACTGTGTGGGGTGCGGAAGTTTCTCCTGCGGCTCGCAGGAAATGACCGTGGACTGGTACTGTGTTGACATTCACGTCCCGGATTACTGCCCTGTGTGGACCGGAGCAGGCCCTTCTCTCAGGTGCGAGGCAGTGGGAGGTCTCAGCCAGTGTCAGCCTGAACAGCCCTGACACAGAGTGAAAAGATGAATCGCTGGAAATTTCATGAGGCATGATAACCTTTTGTAAAAATACAAAACAACTCCAACTCAAGAGTATGTTGTGAGGAATGCATACATATGCTAGAGCTATAGCGTGTTTTTAAAAAGGCTAAATATAGGTTCAGCATAAGTGCTGCCTCCGAAGGAAGAGGGGCCCTTCAGAGGGTGTGAACCACCGTTACTGCTCCGTGTCACCTGTGGCGTGGCCACACGGGGTGGAGTACGGAGTGAACGTATGAGCCCATCTGTGCGCGCACGTCCAATGAGGAGAGGCTGGCCACTGTGTCCTTGATCTGACGTTGGAGATGGGGAGAGAGAGACACATACACCAAGGGTCTCCTCCCAAGCCGTCTTTCTGTGTCATACCTGTCATTCCCTGCACAGGGGCACTGTCCCTGCCCACAACTATTAGGGATGAGCATAAATGAAGTTTCACACATCCTAAGCAGGCTTGGAGGCCGAGTCCCTGAGGCCGAGCTTTCTAATTGGGCAGCAAGAGGACAGAAATAGCGACTCCAACAGTCCGGCAAGGTTTTAAAAGAAATCTGAGGACAGAAGCATCATTTTGGGATTATGTGTTTATCTTTCAGATGAACAAACTCCTATTCATTTAGTACAAGAATCAGAAAGGAATATTCCTGGTGCACTAAATGGGTGCTTGCCTGGAGCTTGGCTTGGTGCTCTTTGGAGGCTCACAGGAAACCCTGTAAAAACCTAAATCTTGATGTGCTCTGCGGCGCGGTGGTCAAGAGCGCAGGGATCCCACGGCGAGTGTGCCGAAGGTGGGAAGCGGGGGCACCCTCTCCTGTGGGGCACCGTCAGGTGGTGGGAGTTTCCATCCCACAACCCTGCAAACCCCTCCTAGGAAGGAGTTTGTCCAGAGAAATGAAATGAAAACATGTGCCCGTGACAGCACCTGCCCACAATGGGCCTTAGCAGCTTTATGCATCACGGCCCCAAACTGGACACAGCCTGTGTGTCACCCACAGGCAAACGGTAGCACTTTGGGGCTTGTTCAAACCATGGATGAGAGACAGGAACCACACGTACAATAAGCTTTGTATTTATGTGATATCCAAGAACAGGCAGAACTAAGCCCCAACGGTGGAGATAGGGCAGTGG
Organism: Arctocebus calabarensis; assembly: GCA_963573935.1. Lineage (NCBI taxonomy): Eukaryota > Metazoa > Chordata > Mammalia > Primates > Lorisidae > Arctocebus > Arctocebus calabarensis. Next base: position 1,086 of record CAUYON010024804.1, on the reverse strand, counting down.
CTGCCGCTGGGCATGGAGGGGATCGATTAGAAAGGAGCGGGTGAGAGTTATTTTATTGGGGGTTTAATATGTTCTATGTTTTAATTTGGGTTGGGGCTACATAGACATTTAAATTTGACAAATAGTTACGTGCTTTTCACTCTATGAAATTTTATCTCATTTTGTCTTGCTCCAGTGGTTGCGATGCATTCCTCTTCCATGGCACATTCCCGTGTCCTTCCAAAGGACCCATGATTGCATTTAGGACGTTGCTGAGTAATCCAGGGCGATCTCACCATTTCAAAACCTTTAATCTCTTCTGAAAGTCTCTTAAGCCATATAAGATGCTTTGGCCCTGGAACACCCCAGGTTGTGGGGATTAGGACATGGATGCGTCCTGACAGGGTCCAGCGTGCAGCTGACCATGTGCCCCTTCCCAGCTGTGTGTCTGTGGACAAATTCCTTCACCTCTCTGAGACTCAGGACTCTCATTTTTAGAATGGAGATAATTATGGTATCTACACCACAGCTGTGAGGATTAAATATAAAGTGCTTATCCAGTCACATAAGGACAAATACTGCGTGATTCCACTTACGTGAGGCACCTAAAATGGTCAAACTCACAGTAGAACGGTGGCTGCCAAGGGCGGAGGGGAAGGAAAGGGGGAACTGTTGCTGAGCAGAAATAAAGTTTCAGTTGTGCAAGGAGAGCTAAGTCCTAGAGACCTGCTGGCCACTAGGACACATCCCAAAGTCCCAAAGCTGCAGATGCTGGTGTGGATGTGGACAGAGGGGGACACTTTTACACTGTGGTGGAACTGCAAACTCATGTAGCCTCTTTGATACTAAACTTTATTTTTTTTATTTATTTTTTTAATAATTTTATTGAATCATAATTCTGTACATTGGTGCAATCATAGGGCATGATTCATATACATTCAGAAATGTTTTCATCGTACTGTTAGAGATAGCCTTCATGGCATTTCCTTGATCACTATATAAAGACATTGATACTCTACATTTAATAAGTTTCCCCAGTACCCTGCTAAGATGCACCGTAGGTGTGCTCCCACCAATTGCCCTCCCTCCACCCATACTCCCCCCTCC
>CAUYON010024803.1:0-31967 GCA_963573935.1 Arctocebus calabarensis | reverse complement strand
AGAAAGGAACATTTTTACACTGCTGGTGGGACTGTAAACTAATACAACCTTTTTGGAAGGAAGTATGGAGAACCCTCAAAGAATTCAAGCTAGACCTCCCATTTGATCCTGCAATCCCATTACTGGGCATCTACCCAGAAGCAAAAAAAATCCTTTTATCATAAGGACACTTGCACTACACTGTTTATTGCAGCTCAATTTACAATCATCAAAATGTGGAAACAGCCTAAATGCCCCCCAACCTAGGAATGGATTAACAAGCTGTGATTATGTATTCCATGGAATACTATTCAGCCATTTTAAAAAATGGAGACTTTACAGCCTTTATATTAACCTGATGGAAGTGGAACACATTATTCTTAGTAAAGCATCACAAGAATGGAGAAGCATGAATCCTATATATTCAATCTTGATATGAAGACAATTAATGACATGGTAGGGGCAGGGGGAAAGGAAGAGCAGGGAGAGAAAGAATGAGGGAGGGGTGGGGAAAAGAAAGAGCAGAGAGAGGGAAGGAGGGAGGAAGAGTGGGTTCTCAGGGTGCAATACACCCTTTGGGGGCAAGGCACAATTGTAAGAGGGACTTTAACGAACAAATGTAATCAGTGTAACCTGGTTTCTTGTACCCTCAATGAATCCCTAACAATAAAAAAATAAATAAATAAAAATAGAAAAAGAATATCAGACTCCTCAGACTTCTTAACAATAACAAACAACCAATAACAAATGAAAACCTGGAGACAACATGTGGCTACCGTATACATTCTGGGATGAAAATGTGAGGTTGGCTACTGGAGGATGTGTTCAAACTAAACATAGTGAATCAAGAATCACTGTGGTACTCAAAGTAGAAAGGGCTTTAATAAAGGGAATTTAGAGGATTGCACAGCCAATGGAAAAGCTAAGGAAGTGAATTTCAGATGAAGTGTTGAATCCCATCTCAGTTGCCGATGGCACCTATGAAGCCTTAAGATTTCGCCTTTCACCTTCAGTCTTTGTATAACTGCCACTGGAGAATAATATCTTCCCCCTTCTATCTGCCTTCAAAAAATCCCATGCAAGTTCCTCTCTTAGGTAGATCATAACCCAAAATAGGCCCACCAGAAAGAAGGAAAGGGAATTCCAAGGGTGATAGTTACTAGAAGCCTGGGAGGAAAGCAAAGCTACAGGCCCAGCACAGATTAAAGCAAAAGGGCCAGAAAGTCAAGGAATATAAAACAAGAGAAATGAGAATCTACTGGGGCAGCTATGAGCAATATTTACATAATCCTAATAATGTAAACTATAAATCAATATTCAATTTACCATCACAAAAATTATAAACAATTTAAACATACATTTCTGCATGGTATTCAGAAGATAAAATACTATATAAAAATGAATTAGTGAACTAGAGATATATGTATTGACACAGTTAAATGTCACTAATATGAGATTGATTATGAAAAAGCAGTTGACATACATTGCTATTTATGTAAATATTTGAAACTTAATGTCATCTATTGCTTATGATTATATATACAGGAGGTACCAAAAAATGTATACACTTTTTAAGAAAAGAAAAAAAACTATTAAAATTATAATACTCATATGTACTGATAACAAAAGATGAATACAAGTCATGGTGAGCACCTCTTATAATTGCAAAAGTCTAATGTGACTTGAGTAGTACAAATTTAGTACATGGTTTTTTCCTTTCTTGAAATGTGTACGCTACCTTGGCACCCTCTGTATATTAATTTAAAAGTATAATATAAATAATATATGTTCACAAAATTCAGGATGGGAACTGGATGGAGAATAAGAAGGAAGAAGTATTATGATTGATAGAGAAATACAGGAGGCTTCAGTTTATCAGTACTGACTTATTTCCTTAAAAAATAATCTGAAGTTATTGTTACCTATAAAACAGTCATCATAGGCTGAGTGCATGGTGTTTGTTACAGTATTCTTTGTGTATGTCTGTGCTGTTTTCACACTCTAAAACAGAGATTTCAAAAGTTATTTGCCTATCCAGAGATTTGATAGCCACAAACCACGCCTTTAGCAGACCATTCAGAAGGAATGTGGCCTATTGTTTTGTAATTAAGAAATTTGTATCAGTCTTCTCTATTTGAGAATTCTCTAAAGTCCTATAGCAGCAAGTGTATTAAACATTACTATTGACTATTGCTAGATCCGTACCCTAGAGAGGACATCCTCCATTAAGAACACTTTCCTCTGCTACCATCAGTCCAAGGCACTAATGGGAATAATAAACATTTCCATACAATTCCCAAGCATTTGCAGAGTATACTTTTATTGAGTGCATACTGTGCCAGGAAGCATTAGATGCATTCACATTCATTACTCTTAAGTGTTTCCCTCAGAGCTCTAAAGTACACCATGGAAGATAGATGTACAAAGTTTCTCCCAAGAAAATGTAAGCTTCAAACTTTGCTCCATCTCTTATATTTCTTGTGGAATTGTGCACTACAAAATTTTGACCTGCCCTCCTCATTAGCTACAAAATTTCTCTGAATCAGAGAAATACAGATCAAAACCACTTTGAGATATCATCTAACTCCAGTAAGATTAGCCCACAAAGCAAAATCCCAAAACAACAGATGTTGGTGTAGATGTGGAAAGAAGGGAACAATTATACACTGGTGGTGGGAATGCAAGCTAATATGGCCTTTTTGGAAAGAACTTTGGAGAATACGCAAAGAACTAAAAGTGGACCTACCATTTGATCCTGCAATCCCCCTAATAGCTATTTACCCATTTTACAACAAGGACATTTGTACCAGAATGTTTATTGTAGTCTACTTCATAATTTCAAAGTCATGGAAGCAACTCAAGTGCCCATCGAGCCATGAATGGATTGTGGTATATGTACACCATGGAATACTATGCAGCCATAAAAAAATATGGAGACCTCACATCTTTTATGTTTACCTGGATGGAGCTGGAACATATTCTTCTTAGTAAACTATCTCAAGAATGTGGGGGGGAAGTATCCAATGTATTCAGTACTACTATGAAATCAGTATATAATCACCTACACATTCATAGAAATGGTAAAACATAACTATAGTCCAGAAAGAAGAAGGAAAGAGGAAAGAGAGGGAAGAGAGGGAGCCCAGCAGGCAGAATCCAACCTAATGTGATTAATGCAATGATACATTTCTATACTCTTAAGAATAGAATATGAATGTTTTGCCACAAGAAATAAGTAAGCAAGGAGATGGTCATGTTAATCAGTTATATAAGCATTCCACATTGTATATCAAATCAGTATTTGTACCCCATAAATGCATTAATGTACACAATTATGACTTAATAAAGAATTTCAAAAAAATAAAAATGGAGAGAATTCGCCTCATAGGTAGTTGTAAGAGGGGAAGGAGATAATATTTATATAGAGCCTAATATGGTACCTAACTAGGACTTCAGTAAATCTTGCCTTCCCGACTGTTACCAAAGTTCTGAAAGGTTCAGGAACATTACCCTGCTCACACCACACTAAGAGAATCAAGGAGGTAGGGTAGTTAAGTACCAGACTCTAGAATCTGTCTCCTGAGTTTAAATTCCAGCTTTGCCACTTACTAGCTGTGTAGCTTTGGACACATTATTTAATCTCCCTGTGCCTAGTTTTCTTATATGCAAAATGAGCAAAGTAGGGAAACTACTTCATACGATTTTTATTAAATAAACAAAAACCTGGAACATAACCTAGCACAAAAAGCACTATGTCATTTAATTAATAGAAAATAACACGTACATCACTAAGTCAATACACACCAGATCACGTTCCATGGAAGGAAATGTAGCATTCCTCACACTGCCTCAAACACAGGTGGTATGTGCAAATTCTGGGTTTGGGGTGGTTACAGCCATTATTGCTAAGTTTTGAGGGTATAAAGCACCTCTTCTCAACCTGTGAGTCACAGCCCACAGGAACTGTATTCAAAGGCTGTGGTATTGGGAAGGTTGAGAACTACTGGTATAAAGGAAAAAGAAATGCAGGTCAAGTTTGTCATTAGTGTCCTCAATTCCTACCTTCCAATGGTTGGTGTTCTTTTCAGTTCTTTTGTACTTTTTTTTCCCAAAAGTTTTAACTAAGCAAATCATGGATAAATCTTAAGGTCATGTAGACTCCCATGTTTGCACTGAAATATGGACAAATCTCCGTTCCTCCATGACATGTCCTTTTCTTTTCCACCAGCAGCAATGAGGACTAGCTGGCACCGATTTCCAATTATCCTCCTCCTGAAGGGCATGCATAACTCACTTAATTGCTTCACACTACAGTACACTACTATTTAAAACCAGTCTGCTCCTTTCCATTGTAACAGCATGGAAATAAATAAGCAATTTTCATACATTAGGAAACATAAACATGCCAGAGTCTAATTCATACTTATGTGATTAATGAAGCAGAGCACTTAGATGAAACACAGCACACCACACAAACACCATTCCATTAGAACAGTCACTGGGGTGTGAGGTGTCACCCTGGGTTGCCTCACCACTGGGCCCAGTAAGACAGCCCCACTGTTGAAATTCACAGAACTTCCTTAGCGTGATACCTCTCCTTTAGGTTGAAAAATGAAGGCTGAGAAATGGAGAGCCAACTTCCCTTTTGTAAGTGGTATTGGCTTTTTGTGAGCTATGAGCAGGCTGCATGACTCTGAGCAAATATATTTTCTGTGTCTTGTTTATTAATGGACAGAAAAGCTAGCCTGAAAATGAAATTGATTTTATTCACTTAGGATTTTATACTCCATTGCACAACCACAACCCAGCAAATTTTTCATTAAGAGAGATAATTACTTTAATGAAGATTAAATTTAATATAAAATTCACATTTATCTTTATCTACCTAATGCAGGTCAGAATTAACCTAAAATGGGTGAAGGGGGAAGGAAGAAATAGGTTTCCCCAAAAAGTCCCCATCTATTTAAGCAGCGAGTGTCCTGATCTAACAGTCATTCCTGCCTTTTTCCTTTCCCCTCTTCTCATTTCATCCATTAATGACTCCCATGTCAGGCCCAAATCAGACCTTCTGCTTCCTAATAGTCCTAATTCAGGGACGTGTGGCAGAGGCTGCAGGATTGTAGCAATTAATATCAGGGATGCTCAATGATCTATGAAAAGCTGTATCCATGATGGGCATATGGGGAAGAGACACGGAAATCAAAGAAGTGGCAGGTTAATTTTAACAATAACCTCTCTCAAAGTGTCTCTACTCCACCTGTCAGAGATGGGAAACCAATAGTGATATTAAACTTATTGGTATTGCTTATATTTCACGTGGTGCTAGAATTGCTCATCATTAATAGCATTGTTGTGGAAAGGGCATGTGCCTAAAAGACATAAAAGTACCAGGGTGGCTCTGGCTTCTCTTCTCAGCAAATGTGTAATCTTAATGTTTCTTAATCTTTCTGAATCTGAGGATTCTCATTTGTAAGATGGGGATAAGAATGCCCACCTTGAGTTCAGAGATGTAGAGAATGGGGCACTGACTGGGTACTCAGTACTCAGAATGTAATACACTTCCTTCCTATATCATAAATGTTCTTCTAAAAGCTCCAAACACTACACCAATGACCCAGTTCTCCCTAGGTGTCAGCAATATTCAATTCTGCAAAAGTGACCAGTGAGTTTTGCCCCAGGATTTTACTGTTACTTCCGTCAGAGATGACTCAGGCTAGCATGGTAGCCCAGGAAAGCCCGGGCTTGTCAAACCCTCTGGCACAAGTGGACAAAGTCCTGAGTATTGGAAATAAAACCAATTCTGGTTTAGTGAGGGTATACTAATGAAATGGCTCCAAGATACAATATTTCAAATAACGGTTCCCATTTACTGATTATCAATGAGACATGGTGCATTGACACATTACAAATATTATCTTATTCAATTAGTGTGGCTATATAATTAGTTATCCAAATCAGGACACTTTCATAGTAAAGGGAATGCTATAAATAATCAACTAAAGACAGCAATTGTAAAACTAGATAGTCAATCCAAACTGAATGTTTGGGTATCTTGTGTTTAATCCACACAATCACTCTAGGAGATAAAAAACACTCACCCTATTTTACAGAAGGACACTGTAATACAGGGAAGTTTAAAGTAATGAGTCCAAGGTCATACAAACTATCAAATGGCAGACCCAGGGTAGGAACTTCTGTCTGTAAGATGTCAAAGGTTCTGTCCTCTAACATAGTCCCTCCTTCACAATATCAGACTCCATTCACAATATCAGCTAATAAATAGCAACATTAATTATGTTTTGAAAGCCTGCCTTTATTGAGTGAATAGCACATTTCAAGCTTTGGGTCATGACTTTCAACTGCCATCAAGAAAAAGTGCACAAAAAAATGGATGAGTGAAAGCAAAATGATGCCAGTAAAGACAGTTATAGCCTAATGAGTATCCGACTCTCTTTGAGTGCTTGAAGCAGCCTGAATACCAAAGGCCTGAGATAACACTCAAGCAAGGAGAATGATAGTCAATAGGGTCAGACATCAAAAAACCTGTTTCCCCAGGTGCTGGCCTATATTCTCATGCACTGAATGAATTTTCTGATCTAGGTCAATTTCACCAGTGATTTTAGTGACCTTCAATCACGAATAAATTTGATTTACTTCTATAACATTGTGAGGACCTTTTCTTTCCCCCAGAACTTAATGGGGATAAAAATGTTGAGAAATGGTCAACAGTCACTCCTTTCCATGGTGTTTCAGTACGTTAATTATGTACACAGTTGCGCCACATTCTCATCTGTCAGTCATAGTATATGTTTTCCTTATTTCTTTGCACACCAGAAAGGGACCACCCCAGCTTCTAACAGAAGATAGGCACATTGACAGACCAAACAGAACTTATATTCCATCTGGGGAACAGCGGCTCAAGTCAATCATCAATTCTAAGCATCTTCAGTCACAATCCCTCTTGAAAAACTATCCTCAGAGACCAAATAAGTGCCTGACCCTAGGAATGGGTGAACAGATAATTCCATGATCCTATTAAGAGCCCAGCTTGGGACGCAGCAAGAAATCCTGAATCAAAAGTCAATTCTGTTTCTCTGAAGTATATGATTTTAACATTTCACTCAAAGACTGTAAGCTTCTGATTTTCAACACAAAGACATAGCTTCTCAAACTTTAGGAGTCATAAAAATTACCTGTAAAACTCATTAAAACACATTCCTTGAACATTCTGATTTATTGGGTTTAATGTAAATCCAGAGAATTTTGTTTTCTAATAAGTTTTTACCTGACATGATGACGATGATGATGATGATGAGAACGACATTGTTCGTGGAGCACACATTGCATAGTACTAAATTGTATCAGTAATGTCAACATGAAAGCTGAAGGGATGTATTGATCTTTAGCAAAACTGCTGACTCATAATGCTTCTGAGTCAACATTGAATTGAGGATCACCACAAGTCCAAGAGCATTAGACAAAACACAATTTGGGGGCAATTAGTCATTTCTAATAGGCTAGGTACCAGATTTATTATATTACACTTGTTATAATACATTATTAGTGGTAGTAAAAAATGTGTTCCAAGTCTCAAATTATGAACTTAACCAAAAGCTTCCCAGATCTTTCTTTGTATCACAAAATATAATTTTTAGCTCACAAAGTCCAGTAGTTCTTCTTAGGCTCAGCTGCATCTCCAAGGCATCCAACCCCATTTATAATAGAATCATCTTGATTACTACTTTAAAAACAAAACACAAATCTTCCCATTAGAACAATACTTAAAAAATAGATGAAGTGATATTTACTTTGCTGAAAACAGGAATCTCCTGTTAAACCCATTGTCAATCCTGCGATAAGCGGGAGTCCTTTAGTTTGTCCTTGTCTAATACAACTCAGTGTTCAGGGAACTCACCTCTCCCCCTCCCTTCCCTTCATTCCAGCTTTCTCTCTTCTTGACATTATTTAATCTCTCAGTTGCAGCTTCTTGGGATTAGCTACAGCATCTATTAATAGTTTTACTTCTGTTTACAGTTCCAAAGGGAGAAAAATAGCTCATTTCTTTTCTCCAGTCTTGAAGATATGTCTTACTGCAAAATGAGGAAAATACTAAGGCCCCCTGAATAACCTATTTCCACAATCATTCCACTGTAAAGATGCTAATGTGCCTCTTTGCCGAATGGATCCATTTAATAGGCAGAACAAGTTGGATATAAACTCTTTAATTGCTTTCAGCACACCGATTATCTTCCTGTGTCACCTATTGTATAATGCAAAAATGTTAACAAAAGCACTTTCTGAAGACATTATTGGGAATTAAAAAACAAAGAACCATCAGTTGTCACTAAATATGCCTTTCATGTTCCCAAATGAAATGCATTCTCGCACTCAAGAAATAGGATAGAAATGTGCAGGCCTGCCATTGTCAGATGCAAACATCTTCATTAGATTTTGATCCAGCTGCTGCAAGATCTATAAAAAGAGCTATCAGAGCCAGCAACTCATTATTGGTTATTTCAGGAAAACTTCAAAAAGCTATCCCTAAACCTGCACTGATTTTTTTTCTGACAGCTTCCTTCCTGGGCAGTTTGTTTGGGAAGAGCAGCATCGAATGCTCTGCCTTGTACCTCAAAGACTGTAGTGTGTCTGTGGCTGTTGGGCGGAAGCCACAGGTGTAGAGTCAACTTGTACTCCTGTACACATGAGCTAGTAATCTCTAACATCCCCCAATTCTCGTGTTCTGACCTGTTTTCCTTTAAAGTATGTAAGCGAAACGTAGCCAAACCCAGGTCTCTGTAGACCAAAAAGAAAAGATGTGTGATATCTCATAACATCTTTGCTTTGTGGCAATAAATCTTCTTATGCATATTGGCAGTCAGCTCATTTCTAGCATGTTAGTTTCTACAGGCACTGATTGCTTTAAAAGAGGGGGGAAGACTAATAATAGAACTAGCAAAGAAGAATAAGAACAAAGAGAAGAGAAAGGGGTGGTGCCTATGGCTCAGTGAGTAGGGCTCTGGCCCCATATACTGAGGGTGGCAGGTTCAAATCCGGCCCCAGCTGAACTGCAACAAAAAATAGCCAGGTGTTGTGGTGGGCGCCTATAGTCTCAGCTACTTGGGAGACTGAGGCAAGACAATCACCTAAGCCCAGGAGCTGGAGGTTGCTGTGAGCTGTGTGACACCACGACACTCTAACGAGGGCAATAAAGTGAGACTCCATCTCTACCAAAAAAAAAAAAATGAATGACAAAGAGGATGGAACAGGAGAATGGAAAAGGAGAAGGGGAAAAGAGAAAACATCGGGGTTCCAGAAACCCCGATTGGGGGAGGAGGTTATAGGAAATAAGCAAAGAAATGCTAAAATTACCTACAACTTTGAATTTCTGCTGAAACAGAAGAGGTTCTGCAGAGACCAGAATAACATTCATACACATGTATTAATCTCAGTCCCTAGCTTCTGAGCTTTGGACCCCACCACTCAGGCCCAGGTCTCCAGAGGCCTGATGGATACCAGACCTACAACTCACAGAAGATAACTGTCAGCGATGTCACTGTCATTTAGGAAGGACTCTTTCCACTCTCAGTCTCCTTCTGCTTATGACAAAGTGTTCAGGAAAGCACAAATTATGATCATTGTGATTCAACCTCTGTAAATGAGGAGGAAAGAATATATAGACCACTAACTAAATCCGCTTTAAAGATTTGGGGCTTGGCCTTTAATTTACCCACTATATTATCTATATTAGAGTGGAAAGAAATTGAAATGCTGAAAGTATTGATGTAATATCCTATCCACTATTTGAATTAGGTATAAGAGCTCATTTGGGGATCATTTTATTATATTTATATTGTTATTAAGACTATTACCCAAATCTTAATGATCTGGATACTCACATATATTTTTTCTTGCATATTCCACCCCAGTCCCCTTGAAAACATAAGCTTCTCTGCAATATTCCAGCTTTCTTCTTCTCTCCGGCCATCTGCCTCAGTCAATAGAATTAGATGGATCAGAGCAGTGGAAATGAAGCCCCACACTTACACAAATGAAGGTAGGATTTTGAGTGAGGGGACCAGAGCCAGGGTGATTCTTCTTTTTAAAATGAAAATCTGATCATGAAGCTCCTGTTTATAGCACCCGTCTGTGGCTTCCTATTTTCTGTCAGATAAAATCCCATTACCAGTGTGTGGCTACCAGCAAGTTATTAAACCTCTCTATGGCTCCATTTCCTCATCTATAAATAGTGATAATATCATAAGGAAAAATATATGAAAAGCACTTAGCACAGAGCCAGTAAATGCTCCATATCATCATTAGGGACTTTCTTTCACCAGCCACGTTTCTTTTCAGTCCCCCTTCACTCTGTCTTGCAGCCATACTCAACAATGAGTTTCTCAACTATTCCACAACCTTTCTTACATCTAGACCTTTGTCTGTGATTTTTTTTTTCTATTTGCAGTACTATTTTCCTCCCCTGACTCTTCACCAGAACATTCCTATTAATTTATGAACTATCAGCTCAAATGCATATTATGGAGAAGATCTCCTTTGAAGCCAAGTCTGGCTTTGTTTCCCCCAACATATACATACATTTTATACTTCCTCTAATCTAATACACATCAGGCATTATCATAATATCTTGGTTACCTGAAATATCCATTAAGTACCTAAGATTACATTTGCCTTGCTCATCACTATTTTCTCAGTAGCAAGCACGGTATAGTCAGAGTAAACCAGGTTGTAATGCACCTAAAGAAAGAAACCTTTGACGATTATAATAGCTAATTCCTCACCACCAGTAGCTTACATTCTGGAACAGAGCTGATGTTTCTTATGGTAAAGAGAAAAGGAACACAGTAATGGTTCAGGTTTACTGCCTCTCTGAAAGTTTCCACCAGAAACGGTGCATCTAATATCTCTTCACATTTTATTGGCTAAGGCAAATCACATGACAAAATCTGATGTCAATCATGTGAGAAATTCTTATACAGAAAGGGTACCACAGAGAGAGAAATTAAATATTAAAATATAAATTATAAGAACTTAATAAATGTTAGTTTAGTAAAATCTTTCTTTGTTGCAAGTTGACAAATACAAACCCTACACCAACTGAAATCTTGCCAGAAATCTGTTACTCTGATTTTCATTTTTGAAAAAATTTTAACTTTTATAATCACCCTCCTTCTGGTCATCATTTCTTCCACAGATACTAGTTTCATGTGTATGTGGTAACAGTTTTCAAATCATAATAGCACACCACTTTTGAGTAAAGAGCAACAATTAAGTTCAACAACATCAAAAATATGATGCAATTGTTACTCTCTGCAGGGTATTAATATGAACAAGTGTGTTTATACCTTATCTCATGGGAAGTGTACACTAACAAAGGAACCTTCAAAATCACTTTTTCTGACCTCTAAGATGAAACTCAGAATATTGAATAGCTTACCAAGTTCCAAAACCTAAATAGTAGAGGAAGGACTGAAAGATGAATCACTGATTTGGAAGCAAGTACCCTTTTAATTACAATATATTTCCTTTCTATAAAGATCATTCCACAATATGTATGTACTTCAAAATATCATGTTATATAAGCTAAACACATACAATGCTACCTGTCAATTAAAAAAAAAACTTAAAAGAAAATATTGTCACCTATCACTTAATACATGAGGAAACTGAGACGCAGGGAGGTAAAGTGCTGTTTTCAAGCCTATCCCAATTATTAGTCCTTTTTCACTTGGCTGCACAAATCCTTAAGGAAAGCTATGGCTTTTCAGAACCTTGGACAGCACTTGCTCTTTACCAGTTGCATAAAGGGTATTTGTTGAATTGAAGGGAACTAAACTATATTGGATTGGATTGAACTGAAATGATAGAAAATGAAGAGATACTTCCCCCCCCCCATGCCACAGTCCTTATTTCCATATCCCTTGGAGTTTTATACTTTTCAAATACCAGCATGTTATACAACAACCACTAAGACTTACCTAGTTTCTCCTCTACAATAATATCCTTACATACTACTCCTTACGTTTTTGTCACTACCTTCCTCCTTTGAGCAGAAACAAAGGAGAAAACAAAGGTTAAAAACTCCAGCAATACAAGCCCCCAAAAGTTCATTAGACAGGCAGCTTTATTCCCTCTGAGCTAAGCAGATCAGCCAAAAACTGACATAACCCAGATGACCCCAAGCACAGGAACAAATGTCATTAAGTTGCTGTTTTCTGACAACTAAGTCATATGTAGAAGGAATAAGAATTAAATTTGGAGACAGAATACAGATTCTGGATGGACCCCAAGGATAAGGGATATTAAATAAGAAAGAAACAAAGGCACAGTCAAATCTAATTGTTTAAAACATAAAACTCTTTCCATATGTCTTGAGATGAATAGAGTTACATGGTATTGGGATGCTCTGGGAAGCCATGCAGACTAAAATGGCATATATCATTTGGATTGAAATTTTCGTCTGTAGGAAATTTGACTCCACTTTCTTTACCTTCTTCTCCTGCCCCACTCAGGCACTTAGACATTTAAAATTAGCTATAGGAAAAGCACATGAGCTCTGACCATTAAGTTTGTGAACTCATCCTAGAAAAAGTACTACATTTAACATTCCTGAATATCACTATGTTCACCTTCAAGATACTAACTTTGGAAAGCTATGCACTGATGCCACTTTCTAGGACACCCTTCAAAGAAATGCTGGAACTCTTTTTTCTTGAAAGGCCATAAGATATCAAAATATCTTCCTCTTAACATTTCCCTTATTTGGGGGTAAAGAAAAATGTCACTGGGGATGATATAAGGTAAGTAGGGAGGGTTTTCCAATACAGTTATTTCTTTACTGGTTAAAAACTTCCTCACAGATAGTGCCATGTGAGCTGGTACATTGCTGTGATGCAAGAGCCCTGAGTTGCTGGTGAGAAGTTTAGCTCATTTTTATTTAACTTTTTTGTGCAGTCTTTTCAGCACTTCCAAATAGTAAACTTGGTTAAGTATTTTCTAGTTAGACAAATTCATAATGAACAATCTTTATGATATCAAAAAAGATTAGGAACATCATTTTGACTCTTGATTTAGACTGACAGAACTTTTTTGGTCATGGAGAACTGGCCGACTTCCATTGTGCACTTTGACACTTTGCTTCAAGGTCCTACTGGTACACCCGTGTTTCATTGCCAGTGATAACATTGCCCAAAACATCATCTTGGCTCTCTAAAAGGTCTTGGCAAACTTTGACTCTCCTTTGCTTTTGTTTGTTGATGAACTCCTTTGGGACCATTTTTTTTTTTTTTTTTTTTGTCGAGACAGAGTCTCACTTTATCGCCTTGGTACAGTGCCGTGGTGTCACACAGCTCACAGCAACCTCCAGCTCCTGGGCTTAGCCGATTCTTTTGCCTCAGCCTCCCAAGTAGCTAGGACTACAGGCATCCACCACAATGCCTGGCTATTTTTTCTTTTGCAGTTCAGCTGGAGCCAGGTTTGAACCCTCCACCCTCAGTATATGGGGCGGGCGCCCTACTTGCTGAGCCATAGGCGCCACCCAAGACCATGTTTTTCATTCCTTCCTCATGCCAAGAATTTCAGTTAGGATTGTCCTATCTGTTTCTCTATCAACATTTACTTGCTCTGCTATGCTTCTCACAGTCAGCTGATGACTTTGATAAACAAGTTCACAAAATTTTGCAATGTTTCCATCAATTCTGCTCATTACTAGCTGCCCAGACCTCTCTTCATCAGTGACACTTCCTCTCCCCTCAGAAAAATGTTTAATCCATTCATACACTGGCATGTTCTTCATGGCATTATCCCCATAAACTTAGACTAACATGTACTTGATATCACTTCTACTCTTGCCAAGTTTAACAAGAAATTTAATGTTTGTTAATTGCTCTAATTCATGCTCCAACATTCTCACAATGGCACATCAAAACACACAACAATAATGAATGCCAGACTCTGCCATATGTCAACACAAACACAGCTCTACACTAAAATACCAAAATTATGAACCCCTTAGTGAGTTGTGTATAGATTACATCTGACATAAGCACGGGGTGGAAAATTCATGAACTTAATGTCAGAACTCATATTAAATTAAAAAGTCTCTTTACACAGTACTATGTTATGTATTTGACTCTATTAAGAAGCACCAATAGTGTGTGATAACACATACCTGTAATCCTAGCACTTTGGGAGGTTGAGGAGGGAAGAATGCTAGAGGTGAGGGATTCAAGACCAGTCTGGGCAACTTAGAGAGACCCTTATTTAAAAAAATAAATAAAATAAAATATTATCTGGGTGTGGTGGTGCATACCCGAGCTCTCAGAAAGGATGAGGCAGGAAGATCAATTAAGCCTAGAAGTTAGAGGCTGCAATGAGCTATTATGATGTCACTGCACTCCGGCCCAAGCAATAGGGTAAGATCCTGATAAAAGAAAGAAAGAAAAGAAAGGAAGAAAGGAAGGAAAGGAAAGGTAACGAAAGGAAAAGCAAGGAAAGATAAGGAAAGGAAAGAAAAATAGGAAAGGGAAAAAAAAAGGAAAACATGGCATGGGCTTTGTGATCGCAGAGAACTAGGTTCCAACCTTAATCAACCCTAATTATAATCCTTCTTATTGCCTATCTAAACCTCAGCTTTTCCACAGGCTGAGAATTAAATCAGATAATAATTTAAAAGTGAGTGGCCCTTAGTAGGTATCTATTGCAATGTATTTCCTTTCCTTCTGCCTTTAAACACATGGAAATGTGATCATTCACATAGCAGCTCCACATATGTCTATGAAGAAATAAGAAAAACATTTTCATTCATTGCCAATAAGTGCCTACATTTCATTCCTTCAATTAATTAACACTGCTTTACTGAGCACTACTTACAGGCAAAGTTTTATGCTAAGTGCTATAAAGATTATAAATTCTTATTAAATGAAATTAGAGCATTTATTGGAAAGCCTTTTATCAGTTATGATAGCAAAGAGTGAAGACTAGTTGATTTATAAGTGGTTTTCTTATAGGATGAATGTGTTCAGTAGGGAAAAATAATAAAAATAAACTACTTAGGCTCAAGCTCATGCTAAAATTAGTGGTTGTTGTTTCATAGTAGATTGATTGGAAATTATTTGCTTCCATCCTGTTTTGTGTTACAGGTATATATCTAAATCTGCCTGTATGCTTGCATACACTGATTGACAGCAGAAAGAGAACTGTGAGAGGTGTTCAATCTCTGACTTCTCATATTCTGATGGGAATTTAAGTTGTCTTTGTGTTCCTCCCTAGAATCTCAATGTCCCCATCATAAAATGGAATTTTTTGGACAGAGAATCTCTGTATCTCTAAAGTTACTTCCATATGTATAAGAAAAATGTGGTATAAAACACTTGCGACTCTTTACTGATGTGTTTATATATGTGTGTTTATGAAGGATATATTTGTTTCCCAGAGCAAAACTCTACAGAAATTGCATGAAGAGAGATACCATCACATGAATGCAGTTTCACACTTGTGTATCAAGGTGTCATGAGTGAAAAGGTTCTCAAGACTTTCAAATTGGTGTCTACTTCAGTGTCCCCTGGAACAGTTAAGAGATAGATTCTAGAATAATATCAGTGGGCATGGTGGCTCATGCCTGTAATCCCAGCACTCTGAAATGCCAACGTCAGTGAATTGTCTGAGATCATAGGTTTGAGACCACCCTGAGCCAGAATGAGATGCTGTCTCTAAAAATAATCAGGCATTGTGGTGGGTGTCTGTAGTCCCAGCCACTTGGGAAGCTGAGGCATGAGAATCACTTGAACCCAAGAGTTAAAAGTTGCTGTGAGCTGTGACACCACAGCCATCTACCAACGGCAACAAAGTGAGACTCTGTCTCAAAAAAAAAAAAAAAAAAAAAAGAAGAATTCCAGTGGTCTCCTTTAGCTATGGCTCCTACATAATAGAGGGATGACCATATGCCAATGGATGCACAGAGTATTAGGAACTTTAATTGACCTCATGACCCTACGTAAAGCCACTTAATACCATTTCAAAAATAATAGGAACAGAAAAGAAATGACTGATAAAATTTTATGAAGAGACTCTAACCTATATTATAATACCTTTGTTACTTCTTAAGTTTTACCCATCTCATCATTAAAGTAATCTAAAAATCATTAATCCTGAAACCAGGAATGGGAGTTTGTAAAGTTTTCATTGTCAGGGATCTTCTTTTTCACTTTCTATCATATAAAATTATTAAATAAAACCCAAAATATTTCACAGAGTATCTTAATTTCTTATATATTATTTATAAGATCCAGCACCTGGATCAAAAAGATTGAAAATTATTTTTTACATACTTTTGACAACAAAAATGGAAAATATGCATTCCTTTTCTCTTTCATAGCCATTGCAGTCCAAATCAGAATTCTGCCTTGACAAAAAGAAAAATACAGAATACAGAGAAAGGCATCATCCATCATAAAAAATTTAATTTGAAGAAGAAAAAGGGCAATGACAAATCAATTCAGCCTTAAGGAATGTATAACAAAGATTTCCGGTTAAAACAGATGAAAGGGAAAAGGAACAGATATAAAATCTTTCTGTATAATTCATCCCAACTTTATATTAAGACTTTGTATGCTTAATAAAAGGTTCTTGTTATATTAACAGTCATTGATTCTTTGATAAACAAACTACCCAACAACTACTGACTCAGAATCTCTACAGATAAGGATAACTTCATGTTTATAACAATAAGTAAATAAGACCCTACAGTAGATTTTGATGAAGGCCCTTTCTCAAAAAACACGAGAGAGAGAGAGAGTCCTCTCTTAGGTGAAGAACTTTACATGGGTATTGCCATTTTTATATAAAGTGAATCATGACTTTGCAATTCTACTAAGCAGTTAACTGCATATTACCTTTAAGAGAAGAAAAACTATTACATCAAAAGCTGCAGTGGTGTGCCTAAAATCACAAGGACTCCATCAGTTCAGAAACTGGCCGTGTTCAGAGAAGGGTAATCTTATCTCAAACGAATAAAAACACAGTGTGAAAGAAATAACTAACCTGGTACACGCAAGATGGTTCTGACCTTAACACTTGGAACTCTAAGAAAATGCAATTCATGCTAAACTTTCAGGGATTATATTGAGCACTTTGTGGCAGACAACTCTCTAAACATTTTTACATGTATTATCACATTTTATCCTTGCAAAAATCTTCTCATGCAGAGATAATTATTACTTCAAAGAGATCATGAAACGGAGTTTCAAAACGTTAAGTAGCTAGACCAAGATGACACAGCTAGTAAATGGCATAGGTGGGATGCAAAATCTTACTTAACTACAGTGTGAAACATTAAGTCCATCAGCTCCATCTTGTAAAGATCACAAGGTGCAGCAGCTACATTAGGTGGTCTAGAATGGCTAATTCCCCAAATGATGGACCTTCTGCCTTTACTGACAGTTCAAGCACACTTCAATGTCTCATACTTTTCCCTGAAATTCTACTTTCAGGGTCATTGGACAAGTGCCCCAAGAATCTCATTCATTAACTTCTACCCTATTCTTAAGCCTATATTGCTCCATAAAATCAGTTTATCTTGGAGAGAAGAACAATGCTTTGGAACAGAATTTAAGATATGGTAATAAAGTAGTACACATCTGTTGAACAACTGAAAGCTCTCCTCCTACTAAACCTAGACATACTTTCACTTTACAGTAGATAATAATAATAGCACCTTGGATTTATTCAGCACTTTGATCAAAATATTTTCATGTCATATTATTCTATCCTCACAGTCAGCTATGGAAGGCAAGTAGAGTAGGTATTATTATTCCCATTGGACAGATGAGAAAGTTGAGTCTCAGAAAATTTAAGTTATTTCTCAAATATACAAGGCTTATAAGCATAGCCAGTGTTCAAACCTAGTTCTTCTAGATTTCCCAAATTGCTTCATAACTGCCAATAAGTACTAGCCAACCAACTGTCCTCAAAGGTGCTTGGGAACCAGAAGTTTAGCAGAGAATGAATTTAAAGGGAGCTGAGGCTGTCTGAAACGAGGTGGTCCATATTTTCATCTGTTAGAGCAGGTTATTAAACATTCGAGAATTTTTCTAGCTAATTATTAAACCATTAGCAACTTGAAATGGGCTGGTTTGAGTGCATTGACATCATATAAATGCGGAAACAATACAAAACAGGGAATTTTTTTTTTAATAAAAGTTGAAATACCAGCCTGCCAATGAGAATAGGCTCTGAAAAGGAGGTGGAGCATTCCAGGCAAAGGAAAAGCCAAAATTTAGAGTGAAGACACCAGTCTGGCTACAGTACTAATAATGCTTTATAGCTTAATAAGAGAGAAATAATAAAGAAAAAAGAGAGATGCCACAAATATGCGCCCAAGTTGTGGAGGGTTTGTAAAGCTGGTTTTGAGCTTCTACTCACTATTGGAAGAAATAACTCTTGAAACAAGTATCATGCCAAAGAATTGTGACATTATAGTAACTGTGTTCTCTCAGATTAAATCATGCCCTAGCCAGACTTTTAAAAATAATCATTTAATTTTAGAATAGTAATAGATGGATAGAAAAATTGCAAAGATAGGACAGAGACTTACTGTGTACACCACACCCAGTTCCTCCTATTACATCTTATATTATATTGGTATGTTTGTCAACACATGGAGCCAATATTGATACATTATTAACTAAAGTCCATCCTATATTCAGATTCCTTAGTTTTTATTTAATTTCCTTTTTCTGTTATTTATTCGGGAGAAAATTTATACAGAAATTTATATTTTTAAATGTGGTCAAGCTAAATTTGGGATTATATACTCATAAATTTAAAGCACTGTTTTGATGATAAAAATTATCATCATCTTATCTGTTGGTGTGGTTTATCCAAACATAAGCTACAAGATAATGTGGCCTTAAGGTTTGAGTTTCTAGATTCATTACATACACAATGTTCAAAAGATGATTATGGCAGTACCTGAAAAGATGATCTCACATTTACTCATAAGAACAGATACCTTACAACCTAGTTGAAGAGTATATAACCTTTAACTTGGAAAAGAATAGGCAGAAAGAAATACTGAATATTTAATGGCAATAATGTTTGAGAGAAAAATTTGCTCTCATAGTAAAGTCCTGTATCTCTAAGAAAAGTATTTTTCATTTATTACTCACTAGCAGATAAGGTTTCAAGAAGATTGAATTTCTTTTCCTTGAGTTATGGAAATATCTACTTTGCTAAACCATACTCCCCGAGAAGTTTGTCATTGTAAATCTACATTTTCCGATGAAGACAGAATCTTCACCTCAACCGTGCACCTTGCAAACCTAAGCTTAGGACAATGTGCTCTTTGAAGAGAAGATAAAGGCCTGGAAATATCAAAAGAGATTATTCTATTGAGCAGAGAAAATCAGTAAATCTTTTCTACTGTGAATGCTTTGATAAACTCTTGAAAGAGCCATTTGTACCTCTTCATTTAAACTCTCCACTGATTAACAAAAGTGAAAACATAATTCTCTCACTTCCTGCCTGTGCTGTATTAGAGGCTCCAAAGTTAGTCAGTAAAGGAAGCAGATACTTCAGTGAGCATCTTGGGTTGGAAGGAAAGGGAATGTTGATCTCCTGGGCTTGTTTAGCTTTGCTTTTTTAATTGCTAAATGCCAGCCTGGGAATTCTGCCTAAAATGGTAATAAGTTGCATTTACACTACACCTTTCATCCAGGAGGCACATGATTCCCTCCATTCTGAAACACAGCCATCCTGGAGCTGAAATGCAGTAACTGTTTTAACGCTGAACGTTTATTCAGTGCCATAATTATACAAGGTGGAAGAAATTGCTTGAAGCAGCACCAAAATATTATAGTAACAAAGATTGTGGGCTGCAGGATTTGAAAATATGCTAGATACAATCTGTTTCATGCCTTCTTTTGTGGATGAAGTATTTATACATCCCTTTTGAATCTTGAGATTTCTAAGAAGCCTACTGCTGTACCCTGTTTAGGTTCAACACACGTTGCAAAAAATAAAATCAAGAATATATTAATATTAAGTCATTTCCTTCAGGAGAATTTTCTGACACCAAATGCGCATTAAGAGGAAAGACAATGAAAAAGAGTCCTATCATTATTTGTGGAATTTTTTTTTATCTCTTCTAAAGGAATTTCTATTAATACTTCTAAAAAAAAGTGGGGAAAGTGAGATGGCAGAGGCCCACCCAGTGACTTCTGAACATTTAAAACTGATTCCTCCCTGGTTAGCCAGAGAAAGAAAGAGAAAGATTAAGAGAGAAAGACAGATTGAAAGAGAGAGAGAGAGAGAATCTGTCACTGAATACAAACCTGTCAGGTCAGGAACTGAGTCTTGCTCATCGCTGCAGCCTTATTACCCAGTTAGTCCTTAGAACAGTGGTTCTCAACCTCCCTAATGCTGTGACCTCTTAATATAGTTCCTGTGGGTCGCGACACAGGTTGAGAACCTCTGCCTTAGAGCAACTAGGTCCTCAATAAACAGTTGTTAAATCAATAAAAAATTGACCTTCCTCCCCTGAAAACATTAAGGCCGAGGCACACAAAGTTTTCACTAATACTAGAGTAGAGGTTAGGCCTGTTTTTACTTGAACAGCGAGAAAAGGGAACAATAATTGATGAGAGAACTAACAGAGCACAGGGGCCAGTTTGAGAGATAAACAGTGTCATGAGCCCTCCAACCCTGCAAATGGCAGACCACTCTCCGTTTATTGGTGTCAGCAATCAAATATCATTATTTTGTCCCAGAGGAAAATATTTTAAGACTCATCTGTCATTTATATCTATGCCTAATTCAAAGTTAGGATGTCCTTTCCTAAGGCAAGTTTTGAAAAGGAAAACTGTGTTGCCAAATACATTTCATCTTCATTCAAATGGAAGTTACAGCCACGTGTCCAATGTGTTTCAGTCCTATTACTTTTTTTTATAGTTGCTGTCTCAAACAGTTTCAGAGGCCATCCAGTAAAAGGGCTAAGAAGCCTGAGTTTCAGCTTTTTCATCACTTATATGGTGTATAAGATTTCTAAACCCCTCAATTTTTTGAGAACTCAGCTTCCTTGTCTGCAAAGGGGGAAGCATGGATTCAAATCTAATCTAGATAATCTCTGGAAGAGCCTAAAATCAGTCCTGTTTATTTCGTGTCTCTAAAATATAAATCAGGAGTCTAGATAACCCCATCTACTTCTTTATTTTGTTTCAATGCCCCAGGCATTGCACAGGCACTAGTCTTGCTAAATCAATCTACTCTTTTGTTGCTCAAAGAGTCTTGGAAAACTCCATCCAGTCTAGAAAGACAAGTCTAGACCAAAACACCAGAAGGAAGAAAACATAATCAGCTTTCTTGTTTGATACTTGAGGCAACTAATTTTCTGAAAGGTTAACTGACTAAACTTAAGATGTCCAGGTTAAAAGAAAAAAGAAAATACTAGCACTTAAACTCAGGCCTCCAAGAGTGCCAGCTGAAGTTTTCTACACTACTTCTCCCTGCCGTTTTACAGATGGATAAGTTTTAAAGTCATTTATGGAATTTATTAAAGCATTTTTTTTCTTTAAGTAAAATCTCCTACTTTCTATAGGGACACTGAAAATATGATAGGAAATAAATTTTCTGGTTTTAATGAGCAAAGAAATCACTTTTGAAGTTCATTAAACGTGCGTACACCTCCCCCACGAGGATCATTATTGATGTAAAACCTCCTAAGTCTGGAATTGTGCTGTCATCTCATAAAACACATAATCTGAGCCAATCCTAACAAATATTGGTGTCACTTTATTCAAGCAGAGCTTTCACCTTCCAGAGAGTTAGTAAATTGGATTCTAACAGTCTGTAGAGAATATACAGTGAGATAAAAACATCTTCCAAAAATTTACAGTATATTTTAGGATGAGTTGAAACATATCCACAACCATTGCAGATGCATTTACAGGATTTTTAGAGTAGCACATTTCATCATAAATGACTCTGTGATTCAGTATGGCATTAATAATGGAAAGAACAACCTTTAAAATAAAGTAAATGCATTTGGAGCAGTTACTGAGGTGATATCTGTCTCAAAAAAACTCAGCTAATAACTTGCATATATTCCTTAGCCTATGCTGTCAGGGAAGATTTATCTTCTGTGTGAAACTTCAGGCTGAAAAATTAAAATAGAATTTGATATCACCGTGGTAAACTGCCTTCCTCCATTTCTTCCACCTTTTAATTTCTATTCTTACCAACTTTAGAAATTGTTCCTTTGACCCTAGGCAATATTTCACAAGGCAGTTTAGATGCCACGTGCCTGCCAAAATGAAGTTGCAGGGATAATATGGCTGTGTGTGTGCACACACACATCTCAAGCTGCTAATCAGAAAGGACATAAACTATGAATACATTTCATCTTCATTCAAATAGAAGTTACAGCCACGTGTCCAATGTGTTTCAGTCCTATTACTTTTCTTTATAGTTGCTGTCTCAAACAGTTTCAGAGGCCATGAGTTAGTGCAAATTTTCTCGCTTAGTAACCAGTAAGTCAGCCTTTATTCCTCTATATTCCTGAGGCACTGCTCCACACATACGTGTCTAGTAAATGGAAATGCTGAAAAATAAGAAAGAGGATCTCTTCTCTCATTTTTCTTGTTCCCCTCTCTTCTCATTTTTTATTCCCCACTCTTTCTGCCCTCTTCTCTCTTTCTCATCCCATCTTCACTCTCCTCTCTTTTATCTTCACTATCCCTCGTCTTCAACCTTCTCTCTCCTTGAATACATTTTTCTTTCTTCCCCAACATACTAGCAGTCAGGCAGAGATGAAAGGAAAACAGGTGTGGAACATTCGTGACCTTCTAATCTAAAAGTAAATTAACACTACATAAACGAACTCACAGTAATTCTAACAGAGCTCCCAAAAGAGAAAAAAAATTATTTTATTTCATTAATATAGCCAACAAATAAATTCGGACTGTATCAAGGTAAATCCCACTTCGGCCAACAAAAACTACGTATGCGCAAATATTATTGAATAACCCTGACCCTGCTCTCTTCCCACATGCTGCTCATTAGCAAGGAAAGGAGAAAAGCATAAGAATCCTTTGGGCTGCTCTGAGGTAACTTTCTAAATGCCACAGTCATGTTTTAATACAATACCAAGATAAGGCATTTACAAGACATTTCCCAGATCTCATCAGAATAAAGACAGAGTGCTTAAATTTCTAGAAGGTTACTAAAAAGGCACTCAGTACCACATAATATTTTTAAAAGGTATTTGTCTAATAGTTAATTAAAAATGAAAAAAGATAAATTAATAAAAATATATTTCCTTTCCATCTTACCACTAATAATTAATATTCAAATTCCAAAACCAAAGCGTACCCTTTTCTTTTTTTCTGGCAGTTTTTGGCCGGGGCTGGGCTTGAACCTGCCACCTCTGGCATATGGAGCCAGTACCCTACTCCTTTGAGCCACAGGTGCTGCCCCCAAAGCATACCCTTTTCATTCCACAGAGGGGGTGAGGTTGCCTTGCCTGTGTGTCATATAAATGTGAAAAACCCCCTCCAGGTCAGCCACGTATCTAATAATTGAAAGAGCTGCCAAATCCATGTTGTTTTTCCCAGGTAATGCTGCATTTTTAACTGGGGAGAAAACAAAAGTTCCCACAAGAATCTCTCTCATAAATTGGACCTTAAAACATATCTGGACAAGGGGATGCAAGACAGTGTTTTTGATGTGGAATTTTGCAACAACCTGCAAACCAAAATATGTGCGCTAAATAAAAGATCCAATCATTTTTCTTCCACTCAAACTGTTCCTTTTAAAACCAGGCTTTAAAATCTCTTCATATAAAATCTCATTGACATCATCAACAACAAACACTTACAGAGCACCCCCATTGCAAACTCGTCATGTCATTCAAGTACAAAACTAAGTTCTAACTAGGACACACCCAGAACTCTGGAATCCCAGCCTGCCTGCCCCACCTACACACTGTATATCCCACCCCCACAACCAAAATGCCCTGTCTTGGCAAATTTGCATAATCAGTGCTTTCTGTTTAGAAAGCCTGTCTTCAACTTCTCTACCCTCCCCAATCCTACTTAACCATCTAGATTTAAATCAAACCTTTCTTCCTTTGAGGAACCTTCCCCGATTTCAGAATAGAAATTACTATCACTATCTTGGATACTAAGAACGTGCTTTCCTTTACTTAAATGCTTATTCTTGCATTTCCCAGAGCAATCCTTGGAAAATGGAGGATGTCACACAGCTCCCATTCAAGGAACTTTAATCACATGGGAGTTAAAAAAAAAAAAAACTCACCAAGGGAAAACCACACAGCGCTGAACTCTGTGGTTCAAGGCAAAGTGAGAGAAGGGTTCAGAGCCGGAAACAACTGAGGAAGCTTGGATCCAGAAAGGACAGCCTGCTCAGTCAGAGCCCTTTGCTGTTCAAAAGGCATTAGTAAGTTCTAACCAGAAAAGTGGGTCCCTGAGGCTCAATTAGGCTTGAGAGCCTTTCCCACAAATATGATAAACTCGAGTAGGGAAGAGCAAGTGAATCATCTATGTGAAACGTGAGCCTTTTATTAGTCTTCCCCTCTATGAGTCATCTTTGGGGAAATATTAAAATTAACTTGCCTGTGAAAAACACCAAGAAATAACAACAAACAGCCTTCCAATACAGTTTATTGTTAAAACGGCTTCTAAAACTAAGAGAATTCGGGGCAGGGTTGGAGAATACCACAATGCTTTAGCAATCAATTAATTAGTTCTCAGCTCCTCATCAATCCTAGTTATTCCAGATTTAACCAAGAGTAATGGGAATAAATTAGGAAGAAAAATTTAGGCTCAATATCAGGAACATTTTCTTAATCATTAAATCAATTAGACAATGGAATTTAAAATTGGGTATTTAATGTGAAAGATGGAACCATGAAAGAGAAAGTATAATATCAAGAATACATGAGAAATCATAGGTCTAAAAGGTTCTCTGTCATCATTAGTCCATCCTCCTGTGCTTGGAAAAATCATTAATTTAGATTCCTATTCAGATCATTGTCTATTCTAAACATTTCAAAACTTCAGAATATATACTTACTAAAATAAAGAAATTAAATTTCCCCAAAGCCAGCAGCCTCTATTGCAGAACTCTTATTAAGTCCCAGAAAAGTTGGACATCCTTTTTAAATATCTACTGAGAAAACCAGCATGCAAGAGAATGGCCTTTATATACTATTATAAAATATAATCTTTAAGAAATAGTAAAAGGACACGCAGCCTGTCATTACCTTCCACTTCTGAGCTATTTACCTTAAGAAAGGACAACAGAACTTGGGAAGTAATGGGGAGGAGAAAACTCATTGCCAACAATAAGGGGGATAAGGTTCCTACACCAAACCCTGCAATTGAAGGTTTATAATTGCTGGATAAAGTGTGGTTTTAAGAGTGTATTTGTTTTTATTTTTGTTTGTAATGCATTGATGAGCTACAAGCTATACCCACAAGCCAAAAACTACACAGAAGTAGAAACTCAGGCAGGAAAGTAGAGCTAAACTTGAGCTTCAGCTTCACCTTACTGAACGATACAGAAGACAAAGGCCAAGGCCCTGCCCATAGTGGGCAGTCTATTGAAGGAGACTACTCTGCATTAACTTGCAATCCTGGAAGCATTCATCATTACTGTAAGGAGGATAACTAGAAAGAAACCTAGTTCAAGAGAGTACAAGGATAATGCTTTTCTTTTTTTAACAGACAGGATATTACTCTGTCATCAATGCTGGAATGCAGTGGTATGATCATAGCTCAATACAGCCTCTGTCAAGTTCAAGCAATCCTCCCACCTCAGACTCCCATGTAGCTAGGATAACACCAAATTAAGAAGAATAATTGTTGATCTCACATTTGATTCTAACTGGAAGGGGGAAATTCATCTTATGATTTATAAACATAGCTAATATTCATACAGTTTTGCTGCCTAAATTTGTGTTACCTGGGTGATATAAAAAAAATTATAAGCTATAAATTTAGTTTAAATTGTCCTGGGTTAAAAGTGCTCCCTGGTAACTGACAAAAGCAAATGCAAATTCTCTTTGAAGGAACATGCCCCAAATTTGTTTGGGGGGAATTCCTATAGATGAAGTTCTAAGAAAATAAAAATCACATTCACAAATAAAACAGATATAGTATCAAGATACTGAGTGATAGCCAGAGGAAACAACAGGCATCACATTCAGACCAGCCAATTCTTCAGTTACTGAAGTTATTAAACAGAGAATATAAAATAAATGTATTTGATACAGGTATTTTAAAAGCAAATGTAGAAATTAAAAATATAAGCAAAGCACAAGTAAGCAAATATGAGGTTTAAAAAATAGTCCAGAAATTGAAATAGAATCATTTCCATAAAAAATTCAATGGATAGTTTTTCTTGTTATGGGAGTCAGCCTCCAAGATGGCTGCTAATAATCCCACCTCTTGGCATTCACAGTGTTGTGTGGTCTACTCCTACCAATACAGTACAAGTAGTGATATGTACTTCTAAGTTCAGGTTTTTAAAAATACTATGGGCTCGCTAGCACACTCTATTGCTCTTTCTCCCCCTCTTCCCTTCATCACTCCTTCCCCCTCTCCCTCCTTCTCTACCTTTTATTCCTCTCTCTCTCTCTCTTCACTCACTCTGGTGAAAGCCAAATTGTCACACTGTGAGGAACTCAAGCCTCCTGCCAACAAACTCATCGGTGAGCCTGGAAGTGAATCTTTCAGCCCTTCAGATCACTGCATCACTGGCTTACAACTCAATGCTATTTCATGAAAAGTTCTGAGCCCAAAACCACACAAGTGAGCAACTCCTGACCACCCAACTCTTAGAAACTGTAAGAAATAACAAATCAATGTTTTATGTTTCTGAGTTTCACAGTGATTTATTACACAACAATAGATAACTAATAGACAACTTAGACATGACTAAAGATAGAATAAGCTGGAAATCAGAGGTGAAACTATATATTTGGAATATAAGAGAAAAATAGATACAGAAAATTGGAAAGGGAAGTTAAGAGATACTGAGGGTAGATGAGATAGTTTAATGTACATCTAAGTTAAATTCCAGAAGGGAAGGAGAGAGAATATCCTTTAAAGAAAAAAAAAGAAAAAGTTGCTGATTTTCAAGAACAGATGGAATCATCAAACTACAGACTCAGGAAGCAAAATTTAAAAAAAATCTTAAGCAGAATAAATTTAAAAAATCATACTTAAAGACATCATGATTCGACTGAAGACAACAAAGACAATAAAATTATCTTATAATCAAACAAAGAATAGGGGAAGGTTACTAATAAAGGACTAAGAGCTGGAACCCCACATCAACAGTAACATAAAATAATACTATTTAGAGAGAAGTACTTTAGGCAGAAGTAAAATTACCCAAGATGAAATCTCTGAGAGTTAAGACAAAGACAACAGTAAACATATGGGAAAATCTAAATAGAGAAGGGCCATATGAAACAAAAAGAGTAATGACTCATGTGGTTAAAGAAAAAAAATGGCACTAATATACAAAGTTGGACAATTAAGTTTGCAAACTCATCTTAGAAAAAAGTCCTATATACCTTGTTGCTAAACATCACTATGGTCACCTTTGAAGTTCTCCCCTTGGGAACTGTGTACTGATGTCGGTACCTAGTCTACTCTTCAAAGCAATTTCAGAACGCTTTTTCTGAAATCAGAGTTATTGTATTACCCTTGATGTCCTGAATGTCATCAAAATGTCTTCCTTTCAATATTTCCTTTATCCTTGGATAAAGAAAAAGTTACTGGGGGCTAGATGAAGTAAGTAGGGATAATTTTACAATATAGTTATTCGTTTACTGGCTAAAAACTCCCCCCAAAGCAGTGTTCACCAGTGAGTTCCTTCAGGACCATTTTTGTACACATGCCAAGAGTTTTACTTAGATTTTCCTAATGGTTTCTCTATCAATGGTTACTTGCTCTGCTATGGTTCTCACTGTCAGTCCATGATTTTTGACCCACAATTCAACAAATTTCTGCAATATTTTTATCAGCTCTGCTCATTACTGGCCATCCTGATCTCTCTTTGTCAGTGATGCTTTCTCCCCCTTGGAAAAGCATTTAATCCGTTTGTACACTGCTGTTTTATTCACGACATTATCCCCATAAGCTTGGACTAACATGTCCCTGATTTCACTTCCACTCTTTTCAAGTTTAATAGGAATTGTAACATTTATTGCTCTAAGTCAAGCTCAAACATTCACACAATGGCACACAAATGTACACACCACCACACATCTATACAAACACAGCTGTGAGACACCCATAAAAAACTTAAAGGTTATAAAACTTTAACGAGTTGTTTGTACAGTGGTGCCAATGTAAGAGCACAGTCACAAGTTCATGAACTTAATTTTCACACCACATTTACTAGAAAAGAAGGAAAGCCAATAATAAATGACATGAGCGTCTAACATAAGAAATTAAAAACAAAAAGAATGTAGAAAGTAGGAAATAATACAGATAAAGGAAGAAATAAATAAAAAACAATTGAAAAGTCATTAACCAAAAAGATAAATACAATAGGCCAACTTCTGATCAAGAAAAGAAAAGAGAGAGGATTTATACAAATAAATCATATTATGAGCAAATAAATACAAAACTACAGCTGCTACAAGATTGAAAAGATAATACAAGGATAATAAGAACAACTTGATGTCAATAAATATAAAACCTTTGATGAGATAGACAAACTCCAAGAAAATATACTATATCAAAACTGATAGAAGAAGAAATAAAAATATCCCTGGGTTACCCTCTAGCCACTGAAATTAATTCAAACCATACTTTAAAATCATATCACAAAGAAAACATCTACCTCAGACAAATTTGCCCATGGCTTATACAAAACAATCAAGAAACTCCAATTATTTTTTTTAATCTAAGTAGGTAAAAGAAAGAACATTCTCTAACTCATTTTATGAAGCCAATATAATTTTGATTGTAAAATCTGACAAGAACCATAAAATTATAAATAAAATTACAGATAAGTCTCATTCACACACCTCAATAAAAAAAAATCCTAAGTTAAACATACACAAACCAAATTCTTCAATGCATAAATAATACATTTTAACCAAGCTGAGTTTATATCACCTATACTAATGCTATTCTAGCATTAGAAAATCAACTAATGTAAGTCACCATATTAAAAGTTGAAAGGTGATAAGTCACTATCTCAATAGATACATAAAATGCACTCTGTGTAATTTAACATCCACTTATAATTAAGTTATCTACAAAAAACATATAGTATCCATCATCCTGAATAGTAAAATGTTGACATTTTTTCCCTATCAGGAAGATTGACTGCTATTCATCATTGTATCCAATGTCCTAGATGGTGCATTATAGCAAATGGAAGTATGAGTTGAAAAGAAGAAAGCAAATTGCTATTTTCATATTGAAACCATAAAGGCAAATGAGTATAGCAAGCTTGCTGAATTCAGAATCAATGTACAAAAAGTAATTGCATTTATATCATCTGCAAGAAGTTTAAAAATACCACTTCCTTGGACTTTACCTAACACATGCAAACAATAAAACCTGATTGTACCCTCATACTTATCTGAAATAAAAAATAATAATAAAATAAAAAAGTAAAATGATATCACTTTAATGAGATAAAAAATACATATAAGAAATTTGAATAACTGTAACAAAGATATGAGATCCTCTTGGGGGATATTATAAAACTTCATTAAAATACATTTTTAAAAAACCTAACATAGAGAAATGCATTATTTTCAGTGATTTAAAAACTCAATGTTATAAAGATGTTAATTGTAGAAGTTATTTGTGGATACAAAATAATTCTAATAAATATGCCACTTTTTTGAAGAAACTTGAAAAGTTAATACAAAAATTTATATGAAAAAGCAAAGAAAAACTAAAAAGGATCTGGCAGATATCAAAACAAATCATGGAATAAAGACAATTTTGGACTAAAACATGTCTAGACAAACTGATCAAGGAGAAAGAATAGTCCAGAAACAGATCCACACATACTGAATAACTTGATTTTTGATAGTAGACAATGTAGATTATCAGGGAAGTAATGAATTTTCCAGAGGGGCTGAGGAAACTGGAGATCCATATTTCAAAGAATTATATATCCAACTCATTATGTCTCAAAAGTCAACACTAATGATTTAATTATGAAAGGCAACACTGCTAAATTTTAGAAGAAAATGAATATTTTCAAGACTGTGGTGTTAGAAAAAGAAATTTCAAAAGTAAAGAATTAAAAGGTAGGTCATAAAGGAAAAAATTAATAAGCTTGACTATCTTTTCTTTTCTTTTTTTTTTTTTTTTTCAGAAAGTCTCAAGCTTTGACCCTGAGTAGAGTGCCATGCCATCATCATAGCTCACAGCAACCTCGAACTCATGGGCTCAAGCTATCCTTTTGTCTCAGTTTTTCTACTCTTGCTCAGACTGGTCTCAAACTCATGAGCTTAAACAATCCACTTGCCTCAGCCTTCCAGAGTGGTAGGATTGCAGGCATGAGCTACCGCACCAGCCATGCTTGACTATCTTATGAACGTCTCTTTCCCCAAAAGACATCATTACAAAAAATGTTTTTTTAAAAAGTCAGTGAGGGTGGCACCTGTGGCTCAAAGGAGTAGGGCACTAGCCCCATATGCCAGAGGTGGCGGGTTAAAACCCAGCCCAGTCCAAAAACTGCAAAAAATTAAACTTAAAAAAAAAAATCAATGAGACATAAAAGGGAGAAGACATTTACAGCACATATAACTAACAAAGAACTAGTATTTGGAATATATAAAGAATACTTTAAACAAACAAATTAAGATTTTAAGCAAAAATAAAGAACTTGAAAATTGTATCATAACAAACAAAAATGCTATATACATATATATTTGAATTCTTTCATCTCATAAAATCAAGGAAAAATAAATTAAAATAATTATGAAATGATAGAACTAGTACTAACTCTACTCAAACTGCTCCAAAAAATTGGAAGAGGAAGGATTACATTCAAAGCCACTCTGCAAAGCCAGTATTACCCTGATAACAAAACCAGACAAGTACACAACAAAAAAAGAAAACTAGAAGCCAATATTCCTGATAAACATGGATACAAAAAGCCTCAACAAAATACTAGCAAACCAAATCCAACAACATATCAAAAAAGATCATTCATCATCTATCTCACTAGATCAGTAAATGTATTATAGCACATTTACATTGAGTTTGGAGCATATAATGAGTTTGAGGTATAATTCTTTGAAATATGTATCTCGAATTTCCCCAGCCCCTCTGGAAAGTTCATTACTTCCCTGATCAAGTATATTGCCCACTATCAAAAATCAAGTTATTCAATATGTGTGAATCTGTTTCTGGACTATTCTTTCTCATTGATAAGTTTTTCTAAATGTGTTTCAGTCCCAGTCTTCATTGCACATTGCATCTGCATGAAACTCCCATCTTTTCAATATATTCTGAAAAACATTTGATGAAATGTAACATCCCTTCATGACAAAAGCTCCCAACAATCTAAGCATAGAAAAAAACATACCTCCAGCTACTTACTGTTACTTGATCTTTGACAAGCCAACTAAAAACATTCAGTGGGGAAAAGAACCCCTATTTAACAAGTGGTGCTGGATGAACTGGCTGGCGACCTGTAGAAGACTAAAACTGGACCCACACCTCTCACCATTAACTAAGGTAATCTCTCACTGGATTAAAGATTTAAACTTAAGACATGAAGCTATCAAAATATTAGAAGAAAGTGCAGGGGAAACTCTTGAAGGAATTGGCTTGGGTGAATATTTTATAAGGAGGACTCCCCAGGCATTGAAGCAGTATCAAAAATACACTACTGGGACCTGATCAAACTAAAAAGCTTCTGTATAGCCAAGAACATAGTAAGTATAGCAAGCAGACAGCCCTCAGAAT